>SPJY01027641.1:1188478-1246735 GCA_005191435.1 Raddia distichophylla | reverse complement strand
ACGTACGTCCATCGGTTCGTCTCTATATAGCCTGCACGGCGCGCGATTCGTTCCGGTCGTCTCAAGCGTCTCTCAGTTGAACACAAACTAAGAGAAGAGAAGAGAAGAGAAGAGGAGAGAGAGAGAGAGAATGGGGAGCTCATCGGCGCTTGTGGACTGGAGGGGGAGGCCGGTTGACACCAGAAAGCACGGAGGAGTCAGAGCTTCCATCTTTATTTACGGTGAGTGATCGACATCAAGCTGGTTTGGTTCTATCTTAATTTGCTACCTCTATTGCACATGCATTATTCGTCTGTTGCGAACGTCGTTGTAAGCTTATAGCTAGGTGTGTATTCTTAGTTGGGGTAGAAGTTAGAAATTATACTTTTATTTTGTAAAAGAAACGAGCGTCGTATAACAACTTCATGCAAATCTAATTTTGTCTGTTGTGTTGTCTAGCTATCAATCATCTCAAAACCAAAAAAGCTTTGTACAATGTTGCGTCTATAGCGTGATTCGTGAAGGCATAACATGACAACTAAGAAGTTGCACCCGCATACCTAAATAAAACGGGATGAGATTGCACCGAGCAGACTCGGCGTCAGATTACTTCGCGTCGGTGTTCACCAGCTCAACAAAAGCATGGAGTGGCTCATCCGGGCGGCCGCCGCTGCCCGACTAGCCTATAGCCGAGCAAAAGCATAAACACGCAGTTAAAAATAGAAAAATTACACTTTTTATATTAAATTTGTATATTTTACGTAGTGCAATTTGACTTATAAAAGTATAAATTGAAATTAGTATCAATTATCAGTCAACGAAGAACCGATAATTTATGTAGTTAATGCTGCGTTATGACGAGTCTTTGGATCGTGGTACTAATCAAGAGTAACTTCGTCCTGAATTTAACTTCAGAAAGTTTTAATTACTAGTGAGAGAGCTAATTTTGTGCTCTAACTGTCTACTTTTTGAAACGAATCCTTTTTGGTAAAGCAAGACTTCCACGTAGAAAATAGCTTGCAATCTAGGCACGGATATTTCCAAAACTTATAGCGTGAGGAGCACGACATGTCCTTGAAGCGACGCTTAATGTTGGTACATCTATTTGTATATCCAAAAAATTAAAGCTTATTATAGACGGGTGATGCTTGGTTAATTACGATTGCATTACTTGATATGGATGTCCAATAAACGTTACTGTCAGTGCTATCTATATATGATCGATCCATCGGCCATGTCATGCATTCATGCTTAAAATTCTCATACTTGGATTGGATGTACCGCCTGCCCAACGAACCAACACAAACGCGCATGATTCCCTCAAAATATTGTAAAAAGTATGGCACTGACCATAAATTTTACGGTTCTACTTGTTTGTGGGCGCCTGCACTCTGCTCATCTCGCAGGCGCTCACGCAGCGTCGCTCACACAGGCACTCGCGCAGGCGCTGCAGCTGCCGCTGCCGCGCGCGCTCGCCGCCGACGCCGCGCCGCGGGCTCGCCGCCGACGCCTGCGTTTGCTCGCACGCGCAGTCCGCAGCCGCCGCCGAGGCCGAAGCAGGTGCCTGCGCGAGTTGGCCGCCGCTGCTGCTCGTCGCTGCTGCTCGCCGCCGCTGCGCGCGTCGCGCTGCTAGCCGCCGCCGCCGCCCGTCGACGGCCCGTCGATCTACTCTTCTCCACCACTCTAATTTGCTCGATTTGTAGCTTACGGGGCTTTTTTCACTTTGTTTATACTGTTTTTTCAGTACTTCTGAACGATGAAATTTCTATACAATCGTACTGAAATTTCTGTATAATCGTACTGAAAAAAGGGGCGCCTGCACGAAACGCAAAATACAGGCGGCTGCACTGTAGTCGGTCCCTAAATTTTACTTTTCATATGTTTAAATTTTCTATTCATAGCTGCAAAAATTAAAGCTGAGCCAGCATGTAGGGTTAGCATTGCCCATGTTCTAACTCATCATACGTACCGTGAGACTGTAAACACGCCAAAAATATTAATGTTGGGAAATATTTCCTTTACGAACGCTTGACGTCCTTGAACTTGGTCGCTTCCTTGCGTACGTAACGTACGTCCGTGCGTGCATGCATGCAGTGCTGGTGTGGCTCTGCAACGTGGCCAACATCGCCAACAGCATGAACATCGTCAGCTACCTGCGCGGCACGATGAACATGGGCGTCGCCGCCGCGTCGACGACCAGCACCAACTTCGTCGCCGCGCAGCAGATGTTCACCATCCCGGCCGCCTTCCTCGCCGACTCCTACGTCAAGCGCTACTACACCGTCCTCATCTTCGCCCCTGTTGAGATACTGGTATTTAATTAGTCTCTTTGAGTACGTTCTCCCAAAGATGCTATATATTAATTTAATTAGCGGTTTTGTTTTTAGAGTTCTTGATTACTAGAACAGTTTTTGGGGTATTAGAGTTAAACAAGCTAGACAGGGGAGAGGAAGGCAAATGGTACGTGCTATTTGCTCAAATGGTTTGGCACATCTTCCTCAGCAATTTGAGTGCTGTAAAAGGTGGCAAGATCGATTTAGTGGCATACATGCTCAGCACAAGTTAACCCTAAAAACAACAAAAAATATTACATATCAAAATTTTATAGGAGTTATACAAAATATTTGAACTTGTTAGAAACCAAATTTCTATGAAAAACAACAAACTAGTTGTTTCTATGTGCAAGTGGTTTTTCAAATGTTAAATATCTAATTTTTCCTATCAAACTAAGTAGAAATAATAGGAGTATAAATAACTGAAAAATTAACCATTCGTTTGCTCAAAATCGAAAAAGCATGTGACTATTATTTAAAAACTCTGATACATAAAATGGCTGATGATTATATATCAAACATATTCTATTGGCCAACACACATTTTTAACACACACAAGAACAAATAAGGTAATATATCCTACTGTCCATTTTAGGAAAAGCACGCAGAAAATGAAATTAGTTGTTGTTAAATGTATCTAGGGATTGGTTTTACTTGGTTGTTTGTTGCATGTCTCCAATTCAGCTGTTTAGCTAGTTAGGTGTTGAGTGCTTGTTAGGGGCATGATTAAAAGTTGTCGCTACAGAGGCCTATACCAAGACGGTCAATGGCCACATCACGTCTTTTCAACATATTGTGTCACATATTAATTTTTGCCATTATTGTCTCGTTGATGTAATTGTCTCAACGCACACCCAAATTATTGATTCCAAGAAAATAAGCACGCTCACATCCAATGATCATCTTGCTCTTGTCTAACCCACGTTATATATAAACTCCAAGGTTGTCTGCAAGGGAAACACTATTTATAAACTCCAAGCTTACCAGCAACTCTGCAAGGGAAACTCTATTACACCGGTGAACCGCTCATGGGTAAACCGATTGGGTAATCTAAAACGCTGATCTTCGGTATCGATTTCTCATACTGAATATTAGGATTCTTTAAATTTAGAATTTAAAATTTATTTAAATTTTTTTTGAAGTTATTGAATTAGAATTTTGGACCAAAACGGTCAAAAATAAATTGATCGATCTTCCGTACTAGAGATTGTATTCTTCATATTTTTAATTAAAAAATTTCGATATGCTAATTTAATTTTCAGTTTTTTAATATGAATATTGAACCGAATCATTCAAATTTATAATTTAATTCCCACAATTTGAAATGAAATTCCATTCTCCCATACATGGGAAATTCATGAATTCTGATCCTTTTTGTGTGAACCATCCTTTTGAAAATAAACAATTTGGATCAGTCAAATAATCTAACCCTCTCCTTTTCTTTTTGTGTTCATCGGTGGATGGTAAATTTTCTCTACCTAAAATGGAATGGATTAGCAACTAACCATTCATCTCTTTTCCGTCTAATTAAATAAAAACCTGCACAAGACGATGAGTGGCTTGTTTCGGATAATATTAATTAGCAAGAGGAACACTTTCGGTTTATTACCCGGGACCTTTGATACAATGTTTTCTTCGCCAAATATGCATTTACAAAATTTTCATTATCTCATCTTTAGCGGTGCTCTTTAGAAAAATTCTATCAGAAGATTCAATGTCTTTAAAATTAAATAGCTACTTCCTCCATTTCATTATATTTGTCCATACCAAGACACAAATTTAAGTGAAAAAATAGTACTACATCTAATTAATGAATTTGGTTGGTTACATGCATGAATTTTAATTGGCTACATACATTAAAGTTTTTTGTAACAACAATTCAACCAGTTTTACCATTAAAATGTATCGTAAAACATACTTGGTTATTATAATGGACAAACAATTTGAACAAACACTCTCGAAAGTAAGAACAAATATAGTGAAATAAAGTAAGTATAAAAGTTCTTGAAACTAAAATTGCAATAAAAAGAAATCATCATTTCCCCTAAAGCAGGCAAAGGCGATATATATTCAAAGGGATAGACTATTTGGCAGGCGCCTGCAATTTTAACTTTTGTGCAGGCTCAAAAGTTTCACCATTATAATACATTTCTTACAGTAACAGAAAAGGTGGAAAAACGGTACAAATTTATTGAAACTTTTAGCGCCGACACGATTTCGCATTTTCGCTATAACAAAAAAAACATAATAAACAAAAACAAAATAAATATATAATAAAAAACAATATAAATATATAATAAACAGAAAACAAAATAAATCTATAATAAACAAAACAACAAAAATAAACCTATAATAAACAAAAAATAATAATAAACAGAAAACTAAAAGTTCCACTAAATTTATATTGTTGTTCCACATTTCTATTCACTCTTTTTTCTCTCCTCTTCTCCCTTCCTTTCTCCTCTCCTCCTCCTCCCTCTCTTTCTCCTCTCCTCCTCCTCTTTTTTTCCCTCTGCCGCAGCGCGGGATGCAAATGGCCACTGTGTCGATGCAGCGCCGAGCGTGCTCGGGGTAGTAGGCGATTTAGCGCCCGTCCATCGGGCGATAAATTCCCACGTGCATTAACAACCCAACGAACGGGCGGTTTTTATCCGACAGTGAATAAAACGCCCGACGAACGGGCGATTTTTCCTTCGCCCACGCCTCGGGCGGTTGGAGCTATTAAACGCCCGTTGGTTCGGCGTTATTAACTGTGCGGCTATATAAACGCCCGTTGAACGGGCGATTCATATATAGCGCCTGATGGACCGGCGCCTGGCGGCTATTTTTTTAATTTATTAAACGGGAAATTATTTTTTTATTTCTGAATTAAATTAAAGCTAGTACGGTAAAAAATTTGTTGCCTGGCTAAGTGGTTATTCAGGTCGTGGGCCTCCAAAAAAAAAAAACGAAGTACATAATTGTTATTTTCTCAAATTAGATTATGGTCAAGTTTTTATATTTTGTTAACTAAATATGATAGTTTGTCTATGTTAAACACGTCACACATACCTAGTGCATAGTAACAGATATATTAAGGCCTAAATATGATATTTGTCTATGTTAAACATGTCACACATACCTAATGCATAGTAACAGATTTATTAAGGCCTTGTTCTTTTTAGATTAAATTAAATTAAATGAAAATTTGTTATTTTTGTACAACCTAAATGATGTAGTACTTTGTAGTCATTTTTATGGGAGTTTATAATTCTATAATAATTTTTTGAATAATTTTTTGAACTCTCCAAAACCACTTTCACAACTTTTTTAGATTAAAACTTTCAACAACTTCCAACTAAAACAAATAAGGCATAAGTGACACTAGGCTGTGAAACAAGAAAGGTTTTCACGAGTAAAATTAATGATTCAACACATATGTGTCAGCAACACATATTATGTGATGTAGGGTTGTTTCTTAGCATCATAACTTATATGTGTTGCTAGCGTGTGTTGGAGTAGACATATCCTCTGAGTTTTCTGCATCACAAGCAATATATGATGCTAAGTATGTGTTTGAATAGGCTAGTTATGTTGTAGTGCGATCCTCATATTTATATCAAATACTGGCTTCATTGGTTGTTTAACCGATCAAACCTGAATTTGTGGTTGTCTTCGCTCACATGGATACCGACATTGCAGATTTCTCCTACATGGGTGCCATGTAGACTACCAACCCATCCCATCTCTCTAGTCTCTCGTGTGATATCTCTCACTCTCTCTAACATCCATAGATAAGGAGGCAACAACAACAACATCTCCATGGGCATTGTGGGTGGTGGCGACGACGAACTCGAGGAAGTCATGGGTGGAGAAAGCTGGTGCTGGGGGAGGAGGATGTCGGCGCCTTGGAAGGAAGAGTAGGAGGCCACGCCGTGGGAGGTGGGTGTCCACACCATGGGTGGGGAAGGAGGTTAGCACTAGGCGAGGAGAAGGAGGAGGGCGATGTCGTGGGTAGTGGAGGAAGGAGACTGGCACACATCGATAGGGCAAGGAGGGGGAGGAGGTGGTGGTGGTGGTGGACGAGGGGCGAAGTTGAAGGAGGGATGGCAAAATAGGAGGGAGGTGGCGACGACGGCCGCACAGGCGAAGGAAGGGCAACAATAGGCGGAGTAGGAGGGCTTGCCGTGGGTGGCGGCTGTGGACGGGGGCAGTGATCGAGGGAATGATTGTGAGGAGGAGTAGAGATTAGATATACAAGGGGTGAGGTGAAATGCTTGATGGTGCCACGCAAGCAAAATAGTCCCAAACCATCCCATTGACGTTAAAGTACTAGTCAAGTCAAATTTAAATAGAAGAAGGACCGGCCAAGCCTATATTCCTGTCTAGGGATCAATTTGATCCAACAGACATATATCATGAATTATTTGGGTACTTGGTCAAAGGCTCTGTTCTAATAACCGGCTAGCAATTATTGGTCTTATTTTCATCTCAAACCGGTTTTGATCCAATTTAGGAAAACTCAACTAAATGTATTTTGTTAAAATTCAATCCTGTTAATGATTTCAAGCTTAATTTGTTTTTGAAAAATGTAATGCAATTTTTTAATGATTTTTGGGTAAAATGAAAATTTGAAAACACAAGTTCTGTATTTTTGGTAAATATGAATTTTCTGGTTATTTTTAATTTAAATTTCTTATTTGGAAAATAGTCGGGTTTTGACATTATCAAGCTCGGCTAAACTAGTTGTTTCAACAGGCTATATATTGTTCCAATAGGCTAGACAATTGTTTTAGCATGCCATATATATTGTTCCAATAGGATAAATAAATTGTTTCACTTGGTTATGCATCTACTAGGTAAAAATAATTGTTTCAGCAGGCTAGCCATATTGTTTCAACAGGCTAAATTAATTGTTCAATTAGGATAACAAATTGTTTCAGAAACTCTTTTTATATCAACATTGGTCTTGTTTTGTTCGTAAAAAAGCGAGGAACGCAGCGGTGCAAACGGTTCGTGCATTGGATCAACTAGTCAAAATCTATGGCCGTCGAAAGAGAAACCGAAAGGAATATTTTCACTGACATCAGCGCTGACGTCATTGCATGCATGCGTGTGTTCTCTCATTTTCGTGCGCGTGTGTTCTCTCATTTTTCGCGAGCGCGCGTGTTGGGCTGGGCCGGGGCAGCGTCCGACGTGCTAGCGCGCGTCGGACGTCCGTCCCCAAGTCCAAGCCAAGATTATAAAAGGTTCCATGGTTTGTCTCTTACGGTAAATTAAATATATGTTCACGATAAATCTTTAATAGTGAAATTGTTCAATGTTATTGACATGTGCAAATTCTCTTTTCAGGTTCTTGCGGTAGCACTGAAGAAAAGGAAACTTCAGTTACCCGGCAACCTGGATGAATTGAATCAGATCACAAGTGATGATGCTAAAGGCCATGAGGTGCTGCACAGAACAGATGGCTTAAAGTAAGTCCAAATCAATCCTGATCTATTAGGCCATCCTCAATGCAAAACGTTTATACCAAGTGCTTAAGGAGAGAGGGTGCTGCCACGTCACTAAGCTTTTATGTAAAAAATCTTATTTTCAATGCATAGAAGCTTATATGGATGCTTAGATACTCTCTAAGCACCTCTCTCAACATGGTGCTTAATTAAGCATCCATACCCTCTCTAAGCACCCATATAAGCACCTTCTCTATCCTACATGGCAAAAAAAACCTGGTTTTTTCTTTAAGCACTTGTCTAAGCAGCTGCATTGGAGATGGCCTTAGGTGGCTTGTTTTGGCTTCGGTCAAGACTCACGTGCAATCACCATTAGAATGCTCGGTGAAAGAAATTTTTTATTTAGTAATATATTTTTTTAACATAGCAATAATTTTTTTCAAAAATAGAACAAACATATGAAATAGATTTAAAAACGCGTTTCCTGGGAAGCAGGTGGTCTGGCTGCCAGGCCACCATCAGCAGCAGTGACCACCATGCAAACGTTTCATGCATGAGGCTAGTCTTACCAAACCCTTCTAAACTAAACAATATAATTTTTCAACATAGCAATGAATCTTTTTCAGACGAATAGATTGTGGAAAACATATGAAATAGCTGGACTGAAGAACAGTACGAAAATTGTGCAGAATAATTAATCACGGCTAACGTATTAGTCTCATACATGTATATGATACATTTGATCTTCCAGGTGCCTTGACAAAGCGGCGATAGACGATGGGAAGAGAGGACCATGGTCGCTGTGCACCGTGTCGCAAATCGAGGAGACCAAGGCCGTCGTCCGCATGATCCCGATCTTCCTCACCTCGGCGCTCGGCTACATGCCGGCGTTCATCATCCTCACCTTCAGCGTCCAGCAGGGCAACACCATGGACATGAGGCTCGGCGCCATCACCGTCCCGCCGGCGACGCTCTTCGTCATCCCCACCGTCTTCCAGATGGTCATCCTCGTGCTCTACGACCGCTTCCTCGTCCCCGTCCTGCGCCGCGCCACCGGCTACGCCAGCGGCGTCACCCACCTCCAGCGCATCGCCGTCGGCTTCGCCGCGGCGACGCTCGCCGCGGCGGCGGCGGCGCTGGTGGAGACGGCGAGGAAGAAGGCGGCGGAGGAGCACGGCCTGGCTGACTCGCCGGCGGGGGTCATCCCCATGTCCGTGTTCTGGCTCACGCCGCAGTACTTCCTCCTCGGCATAGTGGACGTCACCTCCTTCGTGGGGCTCCTCGAGTTCTTCTACAGCGAGGCCTCCGCCGGGATGAAGTCCATCGGGAGCTCCATCTTCTACTGCATGCTGGGGCTCGCGGCGGCGCTGGTGACGCTGCTCATCGAGCTCGTGAACCGGGCGACGCGGCGCGGCGGCGCGGAGGGAGGGTGGCTGGACGGGGACAACCTCAACCGTAGCAAGCTCGACTCCTTCTACTGGCTGGTGTGTGTTCTCGAGATCGTCTCGTTCTCGGTTTACCTGTTCTTCGCGTGGAGGTATGTATATAGGAATGACGTCAGGGTTGCGGCTACAGAAGACGAGAAGTCTGCACCAGCTGGTGATGCGGACGTGATCTAAAATTAAGATGGTTGTCCGACCTCATGATTATATACTTACCTGAAGCCGCTATATATTCACACGCACTACTCCATGACCGTATGCTAGTGTTTGTAATACATATATAACCGAGTACATTCATACATAAGAAATTATCGTCCTAAATTTTACATACATAGTTACAACCGCAAGCTCAGTAATAATAAGGTTAAATGGCCATACACTTCGTTACAAAAAAAGATATCAAAGCCGGTGAAACATAAGACTATCATAAATTCTCCAATGGATATGTATCCATGTATGCAACTAAAGTCACTACAGGAAAACGAAGTTTTTTCGTCGGCCGAGACTATAATTTCGTGGGTTCATAAAAACCGATGAAAATAAGGTCATACCAACATGCCAACTCCACTTCTCTTCGGCCGACAAAATTAACTACCACGTCAACTCTCGGTCGGGGTAGAGATCAGCCGTCGGGATATTTATTCCGTCGGCCTGTAAAACCGACGAAAATAACTTAACGACAAAAAGGTGTTTATTTTTGTCTAGCCCATTTCTTCGGGTTAATTTAACCGACAAAATTATGTTAATTTCGTCGGTTTCACCTCTATTTTCGTCGGTTAGTGGCCGACGAAATTAAGACAGATTCCTGCAGTGAGTATAACCTAAACCTCGTCTAGATCATCAAAGATCATATCATCCTCTTCATGACCACGTCAGTGTCATCCAAACACTTTCGAGATAAAACTCCTTCTAATGCATATAGTGATAAGGCCTCAAGGAAAGGAATAGGACTCCTTTATTGGCATAAAGCCAATTTTAAGATACTTTGAACCATTGTACCTAGCTCATATTTTATTGAATATTCTTGAATTCAAATTCAGATAACAATCAATCTTAATAACTAATCATGTACTCACAACTATAGCCCAACTCCCCCCTTAAGCCATTTCAACCAAACCAACCTATCCAATCACCCTTCTCAACATTCGCCATCTTATCCGAGGGTGACTTCACGTTGTAGGCCACACACACCCAGAGGTACCCAATCTTGACATAGGAGGCTGCGCAGCTAATCTAGCCTCATGGCACCAAGATGCCTGATCTTGACCTAGAGGGTTTCTAACCCAAGATAGACTACTCATAGACCAAAGTGTCCGGTCTTGACCTAGAATGGTGTTAATCCCAAACTCATCGCAAGGCCACACGCTGTGGACACCATAGGAATGGCCCAAGCATCACTCAAGAGTGGGCCTAGGATGTCGTCGTCCCGCTCGCCAGTCACCCACCGCACGTGCCGTGGTTCTTCACCATCTTGCTAGCACGAGGGCCCAGATTGTCAACCTCTGCCGTCATCTTCCTCCCCTGTTTCTCCTCTTGCCGACCCCCGCTGGCTCACTGTCCTCCACACGCGAGCTTGCCTCCTCTGGCTCCCACATCGTGCTACAGCCCCTCTTTGACCTCCCGCCCCTGCATCACCGTTGCATCGACGGCCATGCCGATGAGGCGAAGTTGTTTTTCCTGCTTCGCCACCGACCTAGGGCCCATACCAGGGCCGCCGACCAACTTCGCGCCACGCCTTAACTCCCCGAATCCTCGCTGCTCACCTATAAAATGTGCATTGCTCCGCCATGCGCTCCTCCAGGCCGCAGCTGCCTCCGCTTCCTCGTCAAGTTACGGTCACCTGCCATTTAACCGACGCCGCCGGCATTTCCTCTCTTTATCTCTCCTTTCGGTTGTCTCGAATCGCTCCTCATCGTTGGCCGTTTGCAGGCCGTCAAGGTTGCGATCAGTTCGTGTGCCTTGCTGGAGCCGCGCCTGCGCCGCCAGGCCGCCTCGCCGCATCTCTTCTTCCGATGGGCGCCCAGGCTGTTTCTACTACCTACTCCTTTCCTCCTGGCCGAGGGAATCAAGCTTGGGTCAAGTACCTCGCCGGTGCCACGGTAACCGTGAGCCGCCGCCGCTACGCTCCGCCGGGCCGTTTTTCCCGTCCATCTCCGGTTCCGTCAAGACAACCATTGGCCCTGTGTTGGTCCCCCTGCATCCCTTGTGCTCAATTGGATTTGGTGGCCGGAATCTTCGCCGTCGATCGCCCCTACGACCGTTGCCGCCACCGGAGCCGGAGTTTTCCCCCCCTTTTCTCCTGTCTCGTGTGGTGCTGATGGCTGGGACCTGTAGGTCCCACCTGCCAATGGCGCCGACCGTTGACCAGCGCACCTGAAAGCGACCGCACGTGGTTACTTCGCGACTTGGGCCGGCCCAACCGCGGGGAAAAGGAACTCCTTCATTTTTATTCCCTATTATTTGCAGAAGAATTTGTAAAGCATTTATTAAAAATAGTAAATGTAGTTTAAAAATTTTGTACAAAGTTCCAAAAATGTGTCATGTGTTTCCGAACTTAGTAAAAATATGAAATAGGCTGTTCATAAGGGTAGTCTTTGCATTTTAGTTGGATAGATGACTAGGGGTGCATCATTTCATGTGCATTTAAAATGTTTTTCAGCTTTTCTAAAATAAGGACGCATCAAAAATATGTTTGGCTGATGGGCGTTGTATTTATATCCTTGTGTGTTTGCGCAAATAGGAGGCCAAGGTTCTGCCGATCCGATCGACGACGCCGTCTACACCTACCGGATTCCGACCCAGGCAAGTCCCCCTTTGATCATGTTGAGAAGCTATTTTTGTTATTTAGAAAAATATTTATTTGACTGAAAAATGTGCATTCTACTTTAAAACGTAAAAGAACGTATTTGATAGACCTAGTTATTATACCAAATATTTAAATGTAAGCATTATGGTTAGGATTAAAACCTAAGCCTAAAATAATCCACCGGTCTTAGAATGCTCCAACCTTAATTTAGCTACACACAGTTCCTCCCTGGAACCCCAAAACTAAGTCAAGCACCTCCTGATTGTCCTCATATTTTTTCCCAAATTCCATTTTCCTAATTTGCAAACAATTGATAAATCATAGATGAAATAATTTAAAGTAAATATAATTGAACATGTAATCCTACACAAGGAGGCTATTGACAAATATATCTAAAGCATCGGTTGCCATCGAGTTTGATCGACATGTAGAAGATGGCCACAACTCCTTGGATACGCCGCTGATGCTCTTGATGACGGCCGACGATCAGCATGCTAGGGTTCACCATGCATAGACTTCTCTTGTAGAGATGCTCTCACCAATTAGCAAATTTTATGGTTTCAAATATCAAGCTTTAGCCAAATCATCAGCTTGAAGCCACCTGCTTTCATGCTTGATCTGGATATGAACCTGAATGCAACTTATAATTTTTGAACCTCTTCCACGGACAAACTGATGTACACATGCAATTGAGACCATAGCCAGCCCAAAAGTAGGGAAATCTGAAAACAATTACACAATATTTCCAAATTCAGTTTTTAGATTTAAAAATTATAATCTCAAGTCAACACAGTGAGTCAGTTGGCTCAGTGGATTCTATTATAATTTGAAAATAATTACACAACATCATCCATAGCTCCTGATTGGTTCACAATCTGAAAACAGTTACAATATGAAAACAATTACACAATCTGATTTACAAATTTACATTCATTCACCTAATGCATTCTCAAGAAGTACATGGCTCCTGATTGATTTTAGCTCAACATCATTCATGCACAAGTAGCAGATAAATGGATGAAACTAACAAGAAAAGCCAACGCCCCTCCAACCTTCGCGATGTTGCAGGTTAGGTCTTCGCCGCTTCGACGATGGCGGGGACGAAGACAACGATGGCAGCTCGAGTGGACGTAGGGATGTAGGCAGAGACAACCGTTAACCAGCGCACCTCATGTCGATCTATCGGAGCTTGCCGAGGTCGCCGTTGCCGTTGCCGTTGCGTTGCTTGCACCGCTGCCGTTCGCGGGGGATGTCGCCTCCATCGAAGTTGCCGTTGCCGCTGTGCTGCTCACGCCACTGCCGTTTGCGGGGGAAGCCATATATGCCGAAGTCGCCGTTGCTGTCACCCTGCTCGCACAACCGCCGTTCGCGAGAGAAGCTGCCTCCGCCGAAGTCACCGTTGTCGCCGCCGGCCGGCTCATCTCCTGTCACCTTCCTCTTCCCCCGTTTGTCTCTCTCTGCGTGCACACGGGAGTGAGGGGATGTGAGGGGGAAATACGATGAATGACACTCAATTCGGCTTCCTGGATTAATATGACATTAAATTGGATGGTCTTGACATGTATTACACCATGGACGTGAATTTCTCCCACTAGTGACATTCCAGACATTTTTTTTATCATTTTCATCATTTGCTCTATTTTCCCATTTTTTGCATTTCCTCTCTCCTCCTGACATCATGGACCCAAATGTCAGCCTCTAGCACATAAAATTGTTGTCCCTCGAGAAAAAAATGTAGTCATGCAGTGAATATTTAGTTTTAATTGCAACATTCAAACTGAATTTTAAATTCAACAATCAAATTAGATTTTAAATTCAAACTGGAGTTGACATTTGAAATTTCTATCAAATGCAATCAAAACTAAAATTTTAAATTCAAAATTCAAACCAAATTTTGAAATTCAAACTCAAATTGGATTTTCAATTTAGGATTCAATCTAGTTTGAAAAGTTAAACTGATTTTATATTCAAAATCAGCCCAAATGGAAAATTAAATGTAAACTTTAATTTTAAAAGTAAAGTTAGATTTTAATGGAGCGGTGCTGCGCTAGGACACGGGGAAACTGATGGCGCGGTTCTCATGGTCGGCGGCGGACGCAGGCGGCTTCTCAGTGGCGGACTTGCTCCGGCGCGGCTCCACGACACGGCGGTGCTCGGGTGGCCGGCCTTGACGGCGGAGGGTTGGCGAGAGACGAAACTGGAGAGGAAGGACAAGCGAGCGCAGCCCCATCGGCAGTTGGCGGCGGCAATGGACAGCGGCGATGGCATAAAAAATTTGCGTAGCGTGGCCGCGCGGCGAGGGAAATGGGAATGGGGATGGGGAGAGACTGAGGCAGATGGATGGGGATTTATAGGCGGCGCGGCTCCGGCGACATCGGAAGGGGCAACGCAATTTGGAAAGAGGAGGGAGGCGGGTCGGTCCGGCCGGCGAGAGAAGGAAAGAGGAAGAGGAAGGTGCGCGCGATAGGGTGTGTTTGGTTTAGTCAACCATCACCAACCAGGATTTCTATTGGCACGGGATGTTGTCAGGAAAGATGGATCTAGAGCCTCTGTTTGGTTGTTTTCCTTCATCCGGCATGAGTCCATCATGTTTTTTGTTTGGTTATGGGGAATTGGGGATTGCATGATCCGTCCATGATGGATCGGTGTTGGGAAAACTAATAAGAAAATAATTAGCTCTCCGTCCTTGATGCTAGTTGCTCTTGATTAATAAGCAGCTTATTAGTAAGAAATAGTACTAATGTATATCTATTAATATTAACTAAACCCGCAATATGGCCAAACCAAAATTCTACGATGTAGCATGCACTTGCAGCATTGCTAGCTAATCATTACAGCAGACAACAGACTTGTTATACACCATTATAGCAAAGAGCACTGCTAGCAAATTATACACCATTACAGAAGCCTAATCATCTTGGCAATATGGAATCCCCATCAGACTTTCAATAACATTACACATACAAGCTAGTCACTCATACACCGGGTCTCGGTCATAGCTTGCTATTGCGATTACTTTCACCATCCTAGAAGTACAAATAGAAAAGTAATGAGCTAGACAACAGGAAGTATAGAAAAATGATGTGTGAACACACTACAGAGTCCAAAAGTAGTATGATCATACATGTTATACATGCACGGGATATGCCATCTTTAGATACTCCTCACATTTTGGATCATACCAAACAATCAGCTCAGCAGCACCTAGCTTAGCTCCAAATCCAAAGCGTCATGCCCAAAGCAAATGGGAACATTAGACCTACTGTGTTGGAAGCTATACTGTGTTACACGTGAGGAAAAAAACAACAACATTAATTGCTTCTGGAAATCATGTTCCTGGAAGCTAACACCTAATGAAGATGTGATTGCTTTGGGACTATATATCTCACCAAAGAGAACTATCTCAGGCATAAAATTACTGACAAAACCAAGAAAAAGCGAACACAAAACGTGCTGTTTTTCAGCAGTTCAGGGTTTAAGCAAACACAAAAGAAGATATACATTGATGGATATTTAACCTTACAAGAATGCATGGTCTAGCAACTCCAGAATAAATAAGGCTAAAAGCTCTTACAAGCTACTAAAAATAGGACACAGGAAACAATAAGAAAAAAATTGTGAAAATAGATGGTCATGGTCTAGCTAGCAACTCCAGAATGGATCATCTTCAAGTCCAAACTACAGAGATACTCCATAATGGATCATCTTCAAGTCCAAACTACAGAGATACTCCATAATGGATCATCTTCAATTCTCAACAACTTATTGGCATGCAGGAGAAGCAAGCAACGCGAAACAAGTTGAAACCAGCACCAAGACTTCAGCAAATGCTCCACTGCCATGAGCCAAAGCTAATGTCTGTATGTCACCTCTCAATTTTAACTTACCTTGAGGGTTGACGATCCCGTGCACTAGCCCCTGGATCAGTACGCTAGCGCGGAAGATCACGTAGCCGATACAAGCATACATCGATAGAATAAATTCCTGAATATTACATCACAGTGTTGCGCCCATAGGCAACTTTAGTAAGGCAACCCATACACGCCTTAATATTACAAAACATTGTTCAGAGTACAGCGGACAACAAAATATCTACCCCAAAAGAAATCCCATAGACTACGGTCCCTCAGCGACTGGAGCAACCCTACGACTCCTCGGGTCCACCATGGTCCTGTCCGTCGTCTTCGAGACACGCGTAAGGGTCATCTTCGACTCCATCAACTAATGAAGATAAGTAGGCGAGGTCAGCGTCATCCAAACGCTGGCTAGTTAACACTTCCCTTAATGCATTTAGTGTAGAAGGCTTTATTTGGAGGAAAGGGTTCTTTTATTTGCGTAAAGCCAAGTTTATAAGACCTTTGGAAACAACCTAACTAGCATTAATTAGCACTTGTATTGTTATAAATAAATCAGAAGTTTCCATCTTAATCATGCATCCCGAACCCAAATAGCCAACCAATCACACCAACCAACCCATAGTCAACCAACTCTCATTCGAATACACGATCCAGCTTACACAATCACCTCAATCCATACCAGCTTGTACACAATTAACACACAAATTGACTAATCCTCGATCATCAGCTCATCCAGCTTATTTGTTCCTCATGAACTTTCCTCCTGGTTGCCCCCAACCAATCCTAGTTCTGCCATCATTCCAGGATTTGGCGAATCCTGTTGCGGACCACACATGCCAAGGCATGATCACCCCGGCCTAGTAGGGTTGCCGGCCCTCACTAGCCAACCGTCACCCTGGGGATGTGTGGCCTTTTTCACTATCCAGTGAAGACCCATGCCAGTCCCTATCGAGACTAGTCCTAGAGGGCCTCCGCAGAGTGCTCACAACTGGCGATCCACGTCCCGTGCTCCGCGCGATGGCCACGCGTTGTGTTGGAACCATCCCGCAGATGGCAGCGATTCCCCACTACGCGTGTCCATCCGCGCTCCTCCTGGGTAAGCCCCGGGCTAAACCCAGCACTAGGCATCTCCTGCCTTAATCATCCCTCAGGATGTCCAAATCCAACTAGGGGCAACCCACCATTCTTTCTCTACTTCCACGGTCATCGACCACACCACACCACACCACACACTTAGACTTCTCAACAGACCGACCCAACCAACCAAGTATCCCCATATCCATACCCACAAACACAATCAGCCCAACATGCATCTACCAGCCCTAACTGTCACATGTCAAATCATATTGAATGAGTATCATGAATGTCCGGTGAATATCGGTTCACCGTTCCGAGGCGATTAGCCAGAAGATTTGTTAAGCCTAAGCCAGTCTAAGCAAGTTTTACCAATTAGGTAGGGTTAAAGTGGTTACCAGACTAATCATGGGCTAACAAGAGCAATGACAATCAAGGCAGTCATTAAGGCTAAACATTTCAAGGCATGCATGTATAAGTATAACATGATTAGGCAATCTAGTAAGCATGCATCTTTAGTAGTTAAACAACATAGTTTAAGAAAAACTGTGTAATGAACATGATATTAGTGATGTTAATTCGCACTAGGGAAAATCGCTGTCTCTCCCTAATACGGATCACATCTAAAGAGTAAGTGTTAACTAGTCTTGATTCGGTAGAAGGTCCTCTTCGGCGTCCCCCAATCTTCCCTCGGGATCGCCTACGTCTAAACATACCAATAACCAATAATTACTACTAATAATGCAATGGAAGGCATGATGCATGCACGATCTAGGTCGAACTATTGGCATAAATACATAAGGTCGATTAGCGAACCTATTTTGCGTATGATATGTTATGCATGCCATAGTGCATTAATAAATAATATTAGTAATATATAATAGTCACTAAACCCAAAAATACGATTTCTCTCTCTCTCTCTCTCTCTCTATATATATATATATTGGAAGATTCACCTATGCTCGGGTTAAAGTTTAACGGGGTTAACAATGTAGTAAAGTTCCTAGATAAAGAGTTAATTCTAGGTTTTAAGCATTATTTAAATATATTTCTAGGTCAGCCCCTTAAACAAATTATTTAAGGAAAATACTAGTTAATGGTTGGTGTCTAGAAATAACGTATTCCTATGAGTGCATACATACTACAATATCTAAGTGGAAATGTTATTTTGACTATTCCTAGATGTATTGAGACTCCTTTCATCTAATATTTATTTCCTTAAGGAATATTTGGTATCTAAGTCATTAATTAATACACAAGCATTTACCATAGAATTAACTTAATCATTTCTAAATAAGAAGATTCTCATATACATCTAACAGTGACAATTTCCTTTATACAGTAGCCGTGTTCATATTTTTATAAAATCAAAAATGGTCTCTAATATTTATCTAAATTTTTACAGAATTTTTGGGAGTCTCTGGCTATTTTTAGAAATTCAAAAACTATATTCGGCAAATAACTAATGGCAAATCGCAGGAAAAACTTTTAAATCGAGCCAGGCCGAGCTAACCGACGGACGGCCAAGCGCGAAGATACGGCCCATGGCCCAATTGCGCACACGCGCCCGCACGGCTGCAACGGCGACGCCGGAAGCGGATTTCTGAAAGGTGCCAACGCTATGAGGAAGCGTGAAGGACGCTGGGCGCCTCCACTTAACCGGACAAGTGGGACCAGGGGCCCACTGGCCAGTGACTTGACGCCGAGGCACCGCGTCAGCGGTTGAACGGTTACCCCGACTAGTGGGGGCCCGCGTGTCATTGACTCAGCGGCTCACTCTCTGCACGAATCTCAGCGCCGAATCGGACGGCTTCGGGTCATCTTCTTCCTCTGGCTCGGCGACGTGGCCCGGCGGTGACGGCTTGAACCATGGCGGCGCTACAGGGCTTCTTCGACTGAGAGCGTGTGCGCACGAGCATCTACGGTTCCTAGGGATTCTAACTGTGCTTGCGTCGAGGCTAGAGGTGGCCGAACACGGCGGCGCGGTGATTGTGACCGAGCCCTGAGCTCGTCGGCGGCGAGAGCGTGCGCTAATTACCTATAGGCCATGTGCGTGAGCGGAGAGCCATAGAACAGAGCGAATATGCTTACGGAGCTTCGAGGCAGACATGAGAATGAGCGGAGATGATTGGCGACGAAGCCCGCGGCGGCGGCCGAAACAGGGGTCACGCCGACACGGCCGCTCCGAGGTTCTTGCCTGAAATTGGAAGAGGGGAACGATCAAGAAGGGACTCCGAGCAGCTCTAGGCGAGAGGAATCGACGGATGGCTTATGGACTCGTCGAGTTCCCAAGTGCACCGGTGAGAATTGGATTTGGGGGAAAATGGTGGAAAGCTCAAATCGGCGGGGCAGAGGGGATTTTATAGGCGCCGGGGTCATGAGGGCTCGCGAATGACGCGGAGACACAACGGAGAGGGGCGGGGCGGCGATGGGACGGCTCGGCGCTGGCAGAGTTGCATGAGGCGGCGACAGGGCATGGCACGGCGCGACGAGGTACGCACGCACGCGTCGTGGGTATGATGGAGTCGGCGGCCAGCACGACGCTGCAGAGGGGTAGAGTAGGATCGTGGCTACGGGACGGCTACGCAGCGGTGACTTAGTGAACAGTGGAAGTACGGGGAAGAGGAGAGAGGAGAATAGAAAGAGAGAGAGAGAGAGAGAGCGCGGCTACGGTGTCAAAACAGTGGGACTCATATGCCAGACCAAGCACAAATTCAAACGAACTTCGGATTTGAAAATTTTTTGGAAAAACTCCCCAAATTGTGGTCTTACACTGTACATAATGTAATACCATTTCTAAGAACCAAGGATTAGTATTATTATCTAAGGGATCTTGAAAAGATCAATGATATATCTTGTTCTCCTTTTGTAGCCAAAGACACATGAAAAACAATGAGAAATTGAGAAAAACAAAGAAAATGTAATAAAGAAAGTGTTTACCTTGAGAAACAACAGTATTTCCTTCTTACTAGTATTCCCTTGACCAGATGTGGGAATTAATAGAAGGGAAGAGCATGCATTCGGGGGATCCGGTGAGAACGGTAGAAGGCGATGGCCGTTGGGGGTGCGATGAGAAGAGGAAGAACAAGGGAAACCATTGAGAAGGGGAGGGGCAGCAGGGATGCGCCGGCAAGGGAAGAACGGAGTAGGCTTCGCACGATGGAGGTGGTCGGGCTAGGTCTTCTAGGCATCATCGAGGTGGGCTGACCGACGACGAGGGAGGAGGAGGTTGTGGCAGCACAGGTGGTGCTAGGTCATGGTGGCAGCGGCGCGCCGCATGGGGAGAGTAGGAGGCGGCACACGGACGGTGATAGGTCATGGCGGCGGCGGCGCGGCGAGGGAAAGGAGGAAGAGAGTTGGAGGTAGGGTGGGAGGCGTAGTGACGGAGTCGACTCGGACGAAGGGAACTCGCCTTTTTGCATCGGACGAAGCCGACCTCCCTGGAGAACACGAGATTGATCCCATGGACGGAAGGAACCGGGACCTGTTTATACCAACCAAATAAAAAAACAGACCGTGCTGGACGGGATCATCCAGTGCAGCTTAACCAAACACACCCTAACTGGACCAATGCGAGTGGGAGTTGGTATTGACACCGAGGGCGTATCTGGACGGCTTCATGTCCAAGAGGGTGACAGAATCGACGCCGGCGATGAATGGAAACAGGGAGGAGGCAGAAAGGAAAGTGGAGAAGAAGAAAGGAGGGGGAAGAGATCGATGGGTGGGGTCGGGTAGCAGTGCGATTGTCGACGTTTGTTAAACGAGGGTGTCGTCGAAAATGAATTATATGCATGGGGTTATGCGCTAGATCCAAACTCGATGGTAAAACATGACAATGGATTATACAGGATCAGGCCCTCGCGGTGGTTGTAATACCCTAGTACTGTGTTATTGGGATTATGATGATATGATCAATGCCGAGGAAGATGTCTCTCCATGAATGGGTGCGTAGAGACGATAATATGCTGAACCATGGTCCCTGCCTACCTTATATAGTGGGGGCAGTGTTACAAGGTAGAGTCCTGGTCGGTTACAAGGTATGATTCCTATATCTACATACGTATTTATCCGAAATTACAATCATATCTTCCCAATTTGGGATAGACTTCTATCTTTATCTTTCACTTGCCGTACAAGGTTGGCTGGCAGGCCGGGTGTCCCCTCTACGCGTGTAGCCGGCTCAGTCCACCCCACAATCTGAAAACAATTACACAATCTGTTTTACAATTTTACATTCATTCACCTAATGCATTCTCAAGAAGTACATGGCTCCTGATTGATTTTAGCTCAACATCATTCATGCACAAGTAGCAGATAAATGGATGAAACTAACAAGAGGAGGAGCACTGCAGAGAGAGGTATTGCAGGCCAACGCCCCTCCAACCTTGGTGACGTTGCAGGTTACGTCTTCGCGGGTTCGACGATGGCGGGGACGAAGACAACGACAACGGCTCGAGTGGACGTAGGGATGTAGGCAGAGACAACCAGCGCGCCTCATGTCGCTCCGTCGAAGCTCGCCGAAGTCGCTGTTGCCATTGCGTTGCTTGCGCCACCACCATTCGTGAGGGATGTCGCCTCCATCGAAGTCACCATTGGCTCCGTGCTGCTCGCGCCACCATCGTTTGCAGGGTAAGCCACCTCCGCCGAAGTCGCCGTTGTCGTCACCCTGCTCGCGCCGCCGCCGTTTGTGAGAGAAGTTGCCTCCGCCGAGAAAAAAATGTAGTCATACAGTGAATATTTAGTTTTAACTGCAACATTCAAGCTGAATTTTAAATTCAACAATCGAATTAGATTTTAAATTCAAACTGGAGTTGACATTTGAAATTTATATCAAATGCAAACAAAACTAAAATTTTAAATTCAAAATTCAAACCAAAATTTTAAATTCAAACTCATGTTGGATTTTCAATTTAGGATTCAATCTAGATTGAAAATTTAAAATGATTTTATATTCAAAATCAACCCAAATGGAAAATTAAATGTAAACTTTAATTTTAAAAGTAAAGTTAGATTTTAATTTCAAGATTCAATCATATTAAAAATTCAAATCAATTTTCAAATTTTAAATCTGTTTTCCATTTCAAAATTAAAAAACCAAAGTTAGGTTTAAATCTTATGGGTCCATGATGTCAGGAGGAGATAGAAAATGCAAAAAAGAATAGGAAAATAGAGGAAAATGAGGAAAAAGGATTAAAAATGTCTGAAATGTCACTGGTGGGAGAAATTCGCGTGCACGGCGTCATAGATGTTAAGGTCATCCTATTTAATGTCACATTGATACAGGCAGCTGAATTGAGTGTCATTCATCTTATTTTCCAGATGTGAGAAGACGGAAAATGCGAAAATTGGAGGTACATGTGTCACAGGATCACGAGGTATTGTAAATAGTGATGTTTACATATGTGATGCACCAAATTTTTTTTCCCTGGTTGGCATAGGGTAGAAAGGGTGGCACTGGCAGTTTGGGCGGTGCCCCTCGCTGGTGTTGGGCAGCGCGGCGAGGCCGGTGGGGACAGCGGAGCTTCGCCAGGACACGGGGAAACTGATGGTGCGGTTCTCATGGTCGGCGGCGGACACAGGGGGCTTCTCAGCGGCGGACTTGGTCCAGTCGGCGCGGCTCCACGGCACGGCAGCGCTCGGGTGGTGTCAAGACCCGATCTAATTGACCGAATCCTAATTGTGCATACAGTACTAGTCCCAGAAGATCATCGCTAGCACACACAATTCAACAATAATGGTACAATGCCTTCGAGTTACATTATTACAACATAGGGGACTAAGCGTCCCAAAGAAAGTCACAACTTAATACATCAAGCACGGCATGCAGGCCAAGATGCAGAGTTACACACACGGTGACGTAGGAGCCCAACATGGCACGATTTATTCTAATAGCTAGACTACTCCACAGGCAAAGCGGCAGACAGGACACAACCCTACTCCTCGTCCTCGAAGTCCTCCTCCTCGTAGTCCGGGTCCTCCTCGGATGGAGAGTCGTAGGGGGCCTTCTCGACTGTTGAAATTTTTGAAGAGGGGAAGGAGAAATAGGGGTGAGTAAAAAGGTACTCAGCAAGTCAAGGATATATGCAGATGGGGTTTAGTACAAATGGATGGCTTGGGTAGTTTTGCGGAAATGCGTTTTTGTTCTTTTTCTAGTTTTATAAAAGCACTTCTAAAAAAGTTTTTAAACTCAGATATTTATCTTTTGGGGCTCATTCTCAAAATACTCTCGCCATTCGGCCTCATGCCGTAGCGAGTCTCTTCCTCAGTTTCTTCCCGTTACGGGGAATAACTCGGAACAAAAGGGTAGGTCGAAACCGCGCAAGCAATTCATGATAGGCTGAACCCAATTCATGATGCAAGCCGGTAGTACCTATCTCAAGATCAAAACTCTTTCTCAACAACTTTTACTCAACTTAAATCCTTTTTTAAAATTTCCGGTTTTTGGAAAAGTAGAGCTACCATATGAACGGTCCCTTCGCATGCTCATGACCGCGAGCATGACTACCATGATAGTTTTAACTCTGCAGAGTGGGTACGCTTTACCCTCAACAGGCTACGGACCTAAAAGTGTTTAGCCATAAAGCCGTTAGATTCAAACACTAATGGCGACCGCCGGGAGTCTCCGCTAGGGTTTTTCGGCTAACAACTAGGCCCGTCCCATAACGGTAATCGAGGTCGTACTGTATGGCTTAGTTCGTAGGTCCATAGGACGAGCAGTCCTTAAACTAGAAGAGAGACAATAATTTAGCCCCGTTTTCTCAAAAAGGTATCTTATTGCACCAAACCGGCAAAAGTCTCTCCCTTGTCGGAAAGTTTTTAGGGGAGAGAGATAAATTCATTTTTCACCCATGGCATCGCCCTCGATGCTTCAGTCTTTGGCAAAGAATTTTCTTAAACCTTCCTCAATCATTTTCTCTTCACATAATTTATTTGCACACACAAGAATTATTGTGTAATTTTGATAACATTATTTTTAGGCATTTTTCCTACCATCAATGGAAAGTATATAAATACACAAGACTAATAGTAAGTCCTTATGGTTTAAACCTTTCGCTAGTCTTACCATGATTTATTAGGTTGCATAACTAGTAGCTACCAAATACGATATTTTTAGTTTTAATCTAGCACTGCTAGCTAATTATACACCATTGCATAAGCCTAATCATCTTGGCCATATGGAATCCCCATCAGACTTTCTATAACATTACACATACAAGCTAGTCACTCATACACCGGGTCTCGGTCATAGCTTGCTATTGCGATTACTTTCACCATCCTAGAAGTACAAATAGAAAAGTAATGAGCTAGACAACAGGAAGTATAGAAAAATGATGTGAACACACTACAGACAGTCCAAAAGTAGCATGATCATACATGTTATAAATGCACGGGATCATACCAAACAATCAGCTCAGCAGCACCTAGCCCAGCTCCAAATCCAAAGCATCATGCCCAAAGCAAATGGGGAACCTTAAACCTACTATGTTGGAAGCTATACTGTGTTACAAGTGAAGAAAAAACAACAACATTAATTGCTTCTGGAAATCATGTTCCTGGAACCTAACACCTACTGAATATGTGATTGCTTTGGGACTATCTCACCAAAGAGAACTATCTCAGGCATAAAATTACTGACAAAACCAAGAAAAAGCGAACACAAAAAGTGCTATTTTTCAGCAGTTCAGGGTTTAAGCAAACACAAAAGAAGATATACATTGATGGATATTTAACCTTACAAGAATGCATGGTCTAGCAACACCAGAATAAATAAGGCTAAAAGCTCTTACAAGCTATTAAAAATAGGACACATGAAACAATAAGAAAACAAATTATGAAAATAGATGGTCATGGTCTAGAAACTCCAGAATGGATCATCTTCAAGTCCAAACTACAGACATACTCTAGAATGGATCATTTTCAATTCTCAACAACTTATTGGCATGCATGAGAGGCAAGCAACGCGAAACAAGGCGAAACCAGCACCAAGACTTCAATAAATGCTCCACTGCCATGAGCCAAAGCTGATATCTATACATAATGCAAAACTATTTCTAACAACCAAGGATTAGTATTATTACTTAAGGGATCTTGAAAAGATCAATGATATATCTTGTTCTCCTTTTGCAGCCAAAGACACATGAAAAAAATATGAGAAATTGAGAAAAATAAAGAAAATGAAATCAAGGAAGTGTTTACCTTGAGAAACAATAGTATTTCCTTTTTACTAGTATTCCCTTGATCAAATGTGGGAATTAATAGAAGGGGAAGAGCTTGCATTAGGGGGATCCGGTGAGAACGGGAGGAGGCGATGGCCGTCGAGGGTGCAATGAGAAAGGGAAGAACAAGGGAAATCGTTGAGAGGGGAAGAGCAGCAGGGATGCGCCGGCAAGGGAAGAACGGAGTAGGCTTCGCACGATGGAGGTGGTCGGGCTAGGTCTTCTAGGCATCATCGAGGTGGGCTGACCGACGACGAGGGAGGAGGAGGATGTGGCAGCACAGGTGGTGCTAGGTCATGGTGGTAGCGGCACGGCGCATAGGGAGAGTAGGAGATGGCCACGGGCGGTGCTAGGTCATGGCGGCGGCGGCGCGACGAGGGAAAGGAGGATGAGACTTGGAGCTAGGGTGGGAGGCGTAGAGTGACGGAGTCAACTCGGACGAAGGGAACTCGCCTTTTAGCATCGGACGAAGCCGACCGCCCTGGAGAAGACGAGATTGATCCCGTGGACGGAAGGAACCGGGACCTATTTATACCAACCAAATAAAAATCAGACCGTGCTGGAAGGGATCATCCAGTGCAGCTTAACCAAACACACCCTAACAGGACCGACACGAGTGGGAGTTGGCATTGACACCGAGGGCGTATCTGGATGACTTTGTGTCCAAGAGGGTGACAGAATCGACGCCGACGATGTATGGAAACAGGGAGGAGGGAGAAAGGAAAGTGGAGAAGATGGAAGGAGGGGGAAGAGACCGATGGGTGGGGTCGGGTAGCAGTGCGATTGTCGATGTTTGCTAAACCGGGGGTGTCGTCGGAAATGAATTATATGGGGTTATGCGCTGGATCCAAACTCGATGGTAACACAAGACAATGGATTATATAGGTTTAAGCCCTTGTGATGGAGGTAATACCCTAATCCTGTGTTCTTGGGATTATGATGATCTAATGATCAATGCCGAGGGAGATGTCTCTCCATGAATGGGTGTGTAGAGATGACAATATACCGAACCAGGGTCCCTGCCTGCCTTATATAGTGGGGGTAGGGTTACAAGGTAGAGTCCTGGTTGGTTACAATGTAGGATTCCTATCTCTACCCTTTCTTGCCAGATACGTATTTATCTGAAATTACAATTGTATCTTCCCTATTTGGGATAAACTTCTATCTATATCTTTCACTCGCCGCACAAGGTTGGCTGGCAGGCCGGGTGTCCCCTCTACGCGTGTAGCCGACTCGACCCACCCCCTGTTGGGTAGTCCTTGCTGCCCGCCATGTAGATACTCGGGGTACATGTATTCCACAACGATATAAGAGAAAGACAGGTGGAAGAGATCAATAGGTGGGGTTTTGGCTAGGCAGGTGGAAGGCTGGGCCGAGTGGGCCGAATGGATAAGAGGGAAACACTCTACGATTTTTGAACTTGGGAAACGACTGTAGAATTTTGTATCCAAATATTCAAATAGTTGTAATTCTTACAAATAAGTTTTACAAAATGATAAAATTTTCTCTTTTTCGTAATGCGTAATATAGAATCAATTTGAAATTACAATTTGACACGTAGGTAGAGTAAATTCATGAGTATATCTAAATTTTTTTTAAAAAATTTCATAACTTTTGATAGTTGGTGTACATGATATATACACGAAAAACCCAGCGGTTCATGGCTAGAATCGGCACAGATAAGGTTTTTCAAAATGTTATTTCGGTCATAAAAATTAGGTAAAATGATAAAGAAAATTTCTTTTCAACCCAATAGCACAACCCTACCACCTACCAACCACTTATGCAAAGTTGCATACTATTTCATATTAAATTTAGAAGTTGGCTTTCAACTTGATATCACTTCCCTGCCACCTATCAACCACTTATGCACATTTAGCGCACTATTACACTTGAAATTCAAACATTGGCCTGCTTAGGAATCGAACTCACGAACTCCTCACTCTAGCCCTTTGTAATCATCCACCCCATTCATGTCTTAATTAGAATAGGATTTGTATATATTTTGACCTATATTTTGTAAATCTGTAAATAACTTTTTATGCCTGCAAATGACAACAAAAATAAAATTTTTGAACTACAAAGTTTTAAATCTCATCGGATTCTAAAAATTTCATGTTAATTTATTTTGAATGCAATTTTATTTGAATAAATTATAAATAAACTATCATTGTAATGGTCATTTAGGCATATATTGTCGCAACCCCGACATCATCAGGATCCACTTACAATCGATTGCTAGTCCCAGAGTTGAATGCTAGCAACTTGTGAGCGACAATTTGTTGAACACCATCACACAGTCACAATTAAATAAGAAAATTATATATTATACAAAAGTAATTGTTACACAGCTACTTATTACAATAGTTTGATTTAAAGATGACATAATATTGTCGATAATGTATGAGACTGCGGAAATTCAAATATGCAGCGGAATTAAAAGTATGATAATGCTCCAATCCGACCCTTGAGAGTCAGCTAATCCTCATCGAAGCCTGGGACGGGATCCTCCAGATCCTGATGGTAGAACGGACCTGATCCTTCTCCTGAATACAAATTTATCCGTGTTTTGTATAGTGAGTACACAACTACTTAGGAAGAACCCTTATAATGATGCAAGGCTAATAACATCGACAGGGTGGTTATTTTGCATAAAGACCTACTCTAGTCAAATTATTTAAAGTGTTGTAAATTAGTTTGTAGAGCAATTAATAGTGAGAGAGATTTCCTAGAAGAACACGCAGAACTCGGCTTCGAAAGCCCCTCTGTAGAACAAACCTGCCTCGAACAACTCAACCAAAACCAACCCATCACGTTATATTATTAACACATGAGACTACCATGTACAACCTTCCTTCCCTCCCATGACCGTGAAAATGGCTATCATGATAGTTTTAACTCTGCAGAGTGTAGCACACTTTATCCATAAACCTAGTGGTACTTTTATGTCTTAACTCTTCCTTTGAAGCCTAGTCCAAGTAACGATACAAGTCAATTCATTAGTTTCTTCTGTTAACACCGATACCCCTCTAAGGTTTCGACACTCGGGTCTCCCTCTTGAGCCAACGGACCGCAGCCCGATCTTTTCGAAGTATCGTGTGCTGACAGTTTTCTCTAACTACTAAGTCAGGACTAGCACATGATGCGTATCATGCTGACACTAGCTCTTATGGTTGCGCTTGTTTGGTTTGGCTGGATAAGCACACGTCAAGAGTTCTTAGACCAAGGTGACTACCTTCATCACAATCCTCATTCCACAAAACCACTCGACTTGCCACCTTTAGTCAACACACGCCACGCAGGTTTTAGTTGGTTAGGTTATTAAAGTAACTCAGCACCTCCAATTATACCAAGTCGCAAGACTAATTAAATAATGAATAACCTAACAACTAACAACCCACGAGCACTAGCATTTATGCACAAGGATAGGCTAGGAAATATTAATGGCAGCAATAAGTGGCTAAATTTATAGGGTAGATGACTCAGTGCGAATATGATAGGATTCTAACCCTTCCCTTCATTTCATGCATGAGAAAAGTAAATAAAATAATTAATCGGGCGAGTTTTGCAAAATAGGAGAGCAAGATGCAATCTATCTTGTCTTGATAGTTCTCCGGGTCTTCGGATCCTCCTTCGAACGGCTCCTGGAATCCTCCCGAACAGTGCGAACACGCATGATCTACACGTATATGCATATGTATAAGAACAATAAAACAATCAATAGAACATATATCTAAATAAAATATATAAAATTCTGTGCTACTTATGGGATTTAATGGATCTAAAATCAACTAATTTGGAGTTTGGATGCTTCCGGACCAATTCCGGTAAGATTTGGATAAATCAGAAATCGCAGAAAAGAATAAACCGGTTTATTTAGGTTAACCGAAAGAGTTTACGTGGCTTTCCAGCAAGCGGAGGCAGTGCTAGCGCACGCGGCAGCACATGGCGGCTGCGGATAGGGGCGGGAGCACGCGACTGGGCGGCGGTGAACGCGGCGTGGCCACAGGACGGCATGCGGCGGCAGGCGTGGCGTGGCGCACCAAGCACGGAGGCTGTGACGCGTGGCTAGGCGGGCGGCGCGCACGCAGCGAGCGATGGCGTGGGTGGGAAAGCAGGCATAGGTGGCAGGCGCTGAGTGGCGGAGGCGGCGGGCAAAACGCGTGGAGACACGTGGCATGGGCTGGAGGCACGCTCAGGCGGCGGGGCGAACAGAGTGGCAACGCATGGCGGCGGTGTCGCGGCTGAGGGCGCGGGCGCGAGCGCGACGCGGCGGCTGCGGGAGGACACGCGGCAGCAGGTCATTAGTGGGCGCGGCGCACGGGGCGTGGCGCGGATGACAAGGTGGCCGGCGACGATTACGGCGCGGCGGCGGATCCAAATTCCGGTGAACCTTCGGCGAGCCATAACTCCTTTAAATCTTGGTCAAATCATGCGATCCATATATCCATCTTGTCTGTCTCGACGATATCTACAACATTGACCATCTATTCTAGGGTTTGGGCATGACACAGAAAGGATCCCTAAAAAAGTGGCTCAGTGGCTAGGGTTTTGGCGGCTAGAGTTTTAAATTTGTGGAATTTTGTGATGGGGTGTTAGGGGATGGGTCTTGGGGGTTTATATAGTGTTATGGATGACTTGGGCCAAGCCTAGGGTGAGGAGAGTTAGATTAGGATTCGAATTCTAATCCGGGTAGTATTCGGATAGAATTTAGGCTTGTTTAGAATGAATATGGAGTTTCCTTAGGAGGATGAGGCTAAAATTTGGATGGTAATTTAGATTAGGCTTCTATAAGGTCCCCTCCAAATTTGAGCACGGTATTTTATCGTTTGCTCATTATTTGATGGTTTACGAGCTCCCGGCAAAACGGCAACACTTCATGAAATCATTAGGTAGCCTTGAAATTTTGGCATGAAATTTAGACGGTGGTTAGATGATGGCTTCTAAGAATTACTGGAATTTTCTTAAAAGGTTCTATAGGGTTTTGGCTTAAAACTAATTTAAAATAATTTAAACTAGGGTTTTGTATATAACAATTCCCTTTTATTTAATTTTAGGTAATTAAAAATACAAGTGACATACGAGAAAATAGAGGATATCACACACACACACACACATACACACACACACACACACACACACATATATATATAGTAAAAATAACAGGGACACCCCAATGCCTGGGCTCCCTTGCTCTCCTCCCTTCGATCAGCTTTAAAAGTTGTGCTAAGCTTTGCGGGTATCGACAATACAAACCCGTTAGTGTGATAACCGTTAGGAATGTAATTAATTTTGCCATTAGTCATTTGGAAAGAAATTAAACACGATTAATAACCATTCCTTGATTCCAGTGGCGTATATATTGTGTTGCTCCGATAACCGCATCGTGTTCCTCGCATCTGGCCGGCGACGCCCACCAAAATCCTATCGTCCTCCACTCCGGCGACGACGATCTGCACGCGGCGAAGGCGGGTGGCGGCTAGGCACGCGGCGACGACGGCTACGCGAAACCTCTTCAGTCCTGTTCATTTCATTCCAGCTCGCCGTACCCCCCACCAGCTATGCGTCGTCCGCACCGCCCGGACGTCGCCGGCTCCACCTACCCCGGTGTCGTCCGCCACCGACCCCGGCTCGGCGTCGTCTGCCGCCACCAGCATCGTCCGCATGCCACCGACGTCTCCGCCTACACGGCGACCACCGCCACCGTCGCCCTCGTCCACACCGCCACCGACGGCTCTGCCTCCACCTCGGCCTCCACACCGCCACCTCAGTCTCCCAGCGCGATGAGTATGCTAGTTGATTCGATTATTGGTGCGTCGCCGGCGAAGAGTATGCTAGTTGATTCGCTGATTCAATAACATAATGAGTATTCTAGTTGATTCGCTGATTAAAAAAACGAGTATGTACATACTCTCGTACCGATGTATAATTATACCATATGATACTTCCAAACAAAAAAAGAGTATATACATCGGATATCTAAAAATTATGTAAACTTACATACGGATGCTTTCAAAAAAATTATCACATACCCAAGTAATTATCATACCCAGTGAAATTCACACCGCATAATTCAAAACGTATCCAGTGATTCTCATACCCAAAAACGAGTATGTACGTACTCTCATACCCTTCGATGTATAATTATATGATATGATACTTCCAAACAAAAAAAGAGTATATACATTGGATATCTAAAAATTATGTAAACTTACATACTGATGCTTTCAAAAAAATTATCACATACCCAAGTAATTATCATACCCAGTGAAATTCACACCGCATAATTCAAAACGTATCCAGTGATTCTCATGCCCAAAAACGAGTATGTACGTACTCTCATACCCTTCGATGTATAATTATATGATATGATACTTCCAAACAAAAAAAGAGTATATACATCGGATATCTAAAAATTATGTAAACTTACATACGGATGCTTTCAAAAAAATTATCACATACCCAAGTAATTATCATACCCAGTGAAATTCACACCGCATAATTCAAAACGTATCCAGTGATTCTCATACCCAAAAACGAGTATGTACGTACTCTCATACGCTTCGATGTATAATTATATGATATGATACTTCCAAACAAAAAAAGAGTATATACATTGGACATCTAAAAATTGTGTATACTTACATACGGACGCTCTCAAAAAAAATTATCACATACCTATATACTTGGATGCTTTAAAAATAACGAGTATGTACATATACTCTCAGACGCTTCGATCACACGGATGCTCCTAGAAAAAAAAACATGAGTAATACGTTTAATAGAGTATGTACTCTCGAACACTTTGTTTTTATAACATACCCACGCATTCATGTTTCCAAATAAAAATTACGGGTATATACGCAGAAAAATACGAGTATGTACTCTCGGACACTTCCTTTTTATAACATACCCACGGATTCATGTTTCCAAATAAAAGTTATAGGTATATACGTTGAAATGTTTTTAATGTATAATTTTTTAGTACGTAATACATGAATCGCAATTAATGTGTGCATACATAGCAATTAAACCTATTAACGTGTACATGCATAGCAATTAAAGCTAATTCAAATGTTTGAATGTTTGTTTCCATATCAAGAGTGCTAACGGGTATACCCGTTATCTTTGCAATTCAAATGGAGTGCACAGATCTTGCCCTGCAGGCACAGTTGGAGTCACGAAACAGAGTTGGCGTAGCCAGGATTTTAGGATTGGTTGAGCCGACTTTCAAAAAAAAATTCTCAGTTACATGCCAGCGTATATGACATCATGTATTTTCATCCATTTAATAGATATGATTTCAAAAAACAATGAACCCTAAATTTTCTAACAATAACAATTTCCTAAATTTTCATCTATTTAACTAGGACTAGGCATACAATTTCCTAACAATATCACAAATGATTTCAAAAAATCCTTTGGGCATGAATCCTAAATTTTATAACACTAACACTAGCAGAAAAATCCATTCATAAATCCTAACCCTACCTTTTAACTTTCAAAATTAAAATATATTTTCTAACCCTAGGTTTGAAAATTGGGGATGGGGATTGCTCCTCACCTCACGGTCTGCCGGGAGCGTAATAACTTCGTATAGCATACATTATACGAAGTTATACGACATCACGCCGTTCATAATTTTTAATAGTGTCTTCTAGTTCGAGAGCCTCCATAACATAAGTCATATATTCACTGTGCGAAAAGAGAGAGAAAGTTTAGATAGCAGTCAAATAGCGCAGCGACAGCAACAGCTTCAATTTTCAGTGCCTATTTGCTCTATTTGGGACTCTGCAATATAAGACTCTTACAGCATGATAGAAACGGGGATTAGATCTGACCCGTAAATCAACTAAATACTCTTCAACCAAACCCCGTCTCAGTTGAAATCAACGGCGAGCAGGGAGGAGGTCACCGGGGCAGCCGTGGATGGATGGCAGCCACGGAGGTGCCGATTTGATGATGCAGGGAGGCGGCGAGCGATGCAGTGGGCACACCGTGGGAGAACAGGGCGCAGTGGGGGACGATGGCGGCGCTGAGTTGAGTGTGGGGGCGGGCTGGCGAGAAGCCTTCGGGCGCGGTGAGCTGCCTCGCGACGGGCGGAGTAGGATAGGAAGGGGTGGGGCGGGGGGTCGCAGCGGCGCAGGGCGGGTCGTGGCGGCAACGCGGGGCGGCGGCAGGGTAGCGTGGTGCTGGGCGGGTCGGCGGCCGTGGCGGATAGGGCCGGCGGCGCGGCAGCTAGGTCAGAGTGGGCGGACCGGCGGCGGCGTGGCTTTTGGCGTGGTAATTTCCCCAAACTGCATGTGGGGGTAATAGAGGAACAACGCAGGTCACAGCGGTTTCGTCGGCTCGCCTAGACCGACGAAATTAATTATACGATTGCGTCGGTTTTTTTGCAAACCGACGAAATTAATGGTACAATTTCGTCGGTTTTTACAAGCCGACGAAATTAATGATGTAATTTCGTCGGTTGTTTCTGAGCCGACGAATTTAGTTGAGGCCGACGAAAAAAACACATATTCCTGTAGTGTATGGTCCAAGTCCAACACAAATATAGTGCATCCTATTTACAGTTTTATGGTAGACAAGTGGGATTCATACACTTTGACTCAGATTTGCTTTGAATTGAACCGCCATTTGGATAAATCCATTACCTCACCTCTTGCTCTTCGTCTTTTGTCATCAATTCAGCGAAAAGGGATAACTTAATGGAGGCTCTCCCATTTGGGTTGTCGGTCATAAATCATAATATACTTGTCCGAACTCAAGGAATGTAAATTGGCAGTGTAGTCAAGAGTAGCATGTTACATTAGCGCTTTGTACATTGGCACTTTGGCAGTGTGGTAATATATGTCGTTGCATTGTAAAATCTATCTAAACGGTTATGAAAGATTTATCATTCATAATGGATTAAAACAATTATTAAATGCATGACCCCGAAAAAAAGAAATAAAACTATGGTCTAGAAGAAATTTTTTAGAGCAGGTCTAGAAGCAATTGCTGTGCCAATTATAAAGCTTTATAGGGCGAGAAGCGTCGTCAGTTTGTTGTTACTTTTGTATGATGGATATCGGAGGGTGCATGTGCGCGCGATGGGATTCCCATTCCTGTCTTACATCGCAATCACAATGCTAACAACTAAGAGTATTCTTCATCAAGCGCAGATCAATTGTCAATAGCCACACTGTCTTGTGATGGTTGGTGGCATTTCACTGTCCTTTATAAGGCTTGCTTGCCGCTTGGTCAGGATTCAGTCAGTACCACTATACGTCTATACCACTGATTTCTTCTCTCTCTCTTGACACAGTTTGCCTTCCTTTTCTTCTGCCGCATACGCTCCACCCCCTTATTAACAAGAAACGATCGGCAGCGACGACACGCGAGAATCATATCGCCAGCCGAAAACAACAAGTAGTGGAGAATCAAGTACTATTTGCAGGATAGATAGATAGATAGATAGATAGATAGATAGATAGGGAGAGAGAGAGAGAGGGAGGGAGAGAGGTGGATGGGCAGCTCATCAGGCCTTGTAGACTGGAGGGGCAGGCCAGTTAACACCAAGAAGCATGGAGGAGTGCGAGCTTCCATCTTCATTCACGGTAAGCAAGCTTAGTTAGCTACCGAGTATTGCATAGTACTGCTGATGGATGTTCTTCTGGTTCTGTCTCCTTTGTTCACTGCTGAGTTTTTGGGCTCCTTTTCTCCCCCAAGCTAGACTTCATTCGTTTAGGTTAGTCAACAAAGATATATTTTTTTAATACGACGGGTCGAGTTATCTATTCTGATAAGTTTTACTTTGGGCACGCTACCAAAGCAAAAGCTCATTATATGTTACTTTACATATCACATCCACAGACAAGTGATTTAGAATTCTTTAACAAAAAGTGATTTTTTTTGTTGGCATGTATATCAGGAAAGAAAAAATATTTCTTTCTAGATGGCAATTAACACTGGTTGACAGCTAGCCAGCTACTCTCACCATTAGTGAGTGCCTCAGTGGTCCGTTTTCAACAAGTAGCTCTGTACCGGGAAGATTATTTCTACCACACTGACGTCGTACGTTGACATGCTCATGTTCTTGCTTGCATTCAGCCATGGACCAACCAGTCACGAATGACGATTTGATGTTCATTATTACTCGTTCTTAATTCTCCTTGTGGCTTCGGATGCATGGACGCGCATGCAGCGTTGGTGCTGCTCAGCAACGCGGCCAACATCGCCAACATCATGAACCTGGTGAGCTACCTGCGCGGCAGGATGCATATGGGCGTCGCCGAGGCCTCGACCACGGCGAGCAACTTCTTCGCCGCGCTGCAGATGTTCTCCATCCCGGCGGCCTTCCTCGCCGACTCGTACATCAAGCGTGTCTACACCGTCCTCATCTTCGGTCCCATCGAGATACTGGTACATATTTTCTAACTATATTATACTATACGTGTTCCATATCATACAAAATTTGACGTTTGAGATATATAGTGTCACAGCTAGAAAAGTGCACATTACTATCGATTTTAAATCGGATATACTACCCGTTCCCAAATGCACATTTTTCTCTCACCATCCTTCCCGAATTTATTATTACCTTAATCCTTATGTGAACTCAAAATATGTCTTATATTTATAAACAAAGTGGTAGTTAGTGATCAAAGTTGCATTTTGGAGACCATATCAATATTCAAAACATCAAGTTTTCGTGATGTAGAGGAAGCAAGCTAGGTTTTTTTAGGGTTTGGAGCGTTTTGGAGAAGAAAAGAATCTTATTGGTAGGTTATCTCGCACAATAGCTACATGTATCAACTAAATATGCATAAAACAAAATAAAATGGAGCGTCTAGAAATTCTTGCATCGCAAAGAAAAAAGAAAAAGGTCCGCACCATCAATTATAGTAGATCGGATAAATAAAAAAACAGTCCATGCCTACTACTCTTATAAAATAAAATAATAAAATTCAGAATATATAATAGAAATAAGAGTACATACCATATTAAAATCATGATCTTATATCGGCTATGATAAAAACCACATAAACTCATGATAAAAATAATGTCCATATCAGGTTAACTATTGACGCAAATGTAGCAGTAAATATATGCGGAACACCTTCCTCGTTATTATATTAAAACATTGTTAATTAAACAGAGTCACCACGTTAATTCGAAAATACTAGAAATTCACACATTAATTGAAAAGAAAAGAAAAGATTTACACCGTCGATCATTGTGGATCCATATTATAACGGTTTAAATTAAAAGAATATATATCCACAACAATAAAAACAAATAAAAAATAAAAATAAGAGTACATGTCAACTATAAAACTCGAAAAGGGATCAATGTTAACTACAGTGTAGAAATACGAGTTTGAAATAAAAAAAGTTCTTACAATTATAAAACTATATGCACACATGCATGGTTGTCCATGCTCGTTTCTCCGTATTCGGTAGTCGTTTAATTTGTCACAAACTCACAATAGCTAGATACGTGGATCTGTGTATGGTGATGACGGCTAGGCTATATATGTTTGTCTGTTTCGCCTTTTACGCAATGGAAAATTTGAAGTTTTTCACCGTCCTCGAGGCTGAGTTGAGCGATGGCCGGTGGCGGGAGCAGATAGAGACCAGCACAAAGATGACGAGCTGATTGGTGGCGTGGACGGTGTGGCTAGCAGCTTTGGTTGAGAATTGACATGCAGGATAGTGGGTGGTGGCTGGCTAGGTGTGACACGGTAGTGGGTCTCGGAGCTCTATCTAAGAGAGAGCTGAGATCTTAAGATCTGTGGGTGTGATTTGGTAGTACGTGTGTCCCGACGCTGCCCTGCTGCGGGCAGGTTCCACTACCATCCTGCACAGCGGAGCCAACCTCTTCTTTTGTTAGGACCACTGACTCTCAGGCCACGCACCGAATCACCTAGCCGCTTCGCACTTCGAGGCAACAAATAGGAAGAACAGAATGGTACTTGATGTCATCGCGAGCTGCAACTGGATCACAGACAACAAGCGTAACCTAACCCCGCAAATGATCCCACAACTAGCGCTCTTGTGCCTGTTGCTCAGGTGACGCTTACCCCAAACGAGCCTGACTAGCTGCTCTGGCATTTCACCGCAGATGGCAGCTTCTCAGTCAAATCGGCCTACCGCCTTCAATTCGAGAGTTGTGTCGCCACTCATGCCTTACTGAAAGTTTGGAAGCTGTGGGCACCTTCAAATTAAGTGCAAGTTCTTTCTCTATGCTGATGCATATGCATGTCATAAATGCAGACACTCTGCTCCATCGGTAGCTCCTAAGCGACTACTTATGCCCTCTTTGCAAACGCAACCTTGAAACCCCGGAGCACCTTTTATTACAGTGCGACTTTAGCTCTTTCATCTAGACTCTTCTGGCCGACCTGCTTGACGCCCCACGACTCAACCATGCTGCCTGGACACATTGCGACAACTTCGCTAGCTGGTGGGCTGACAACATCCACCACCATGGGCCATCCCGGGGTGCCCTGTCAATCATCTTTGCCATCGTTTGGCACCTCTGGTTGAAAGGAACAACCACATCTTTCGCCTGGTTGAGCAACCAAGACTAGTCTTTCTCAATTTTTTGCTAGAAATTTTATGACTCTGGGCAACCGCAGGAGTGCAGTATGTAATTAGTTAGTTTACTCGTTGTGGCCCTTGAGGGGAGGGGCCTATTTCTCCTGCCCACTCTGTACTCTTCTTTCTTTTGATCAATGCAACGTAGTGCCCCTTTGTTCAAAAATATGAGAGACCTGAGAGAAACATTACCATATCTCCATAATGGAGGTGTGGTAACACATGCTAAACATTACACGTGTTTGGGTTAGCTCGCACTGCTTTTCTGACCTGGCCCACCAAGACGAATCGACTCGAGAAGAAAAGCTTATAGCATGTTTGAAACGACTAAACTATATGAATAAACTAACTCAACTGAAATTTTAAGATGTAGTTCGATAAGTCTTTTAATATGATTTTTAAAACTAATCCAGTTCATTTATATTATTTTAAGATCTGTTAGTAAAAGTTAGACAACCCATGAGCAAACATGGCTCATTAAGATGGCTCGTAGGCGAACGTAACCCATGAAGACAGACAGCCCAGAGGGGCCTCCCGCAAGCTGCCCAAACTCAAAAGGCAAAGTGTTTAGTTCTTCAATTAGCTTAGGCTTAACCATTGTCTAAATATGTTTAAAGTAGCTTAACCTTGTTTGTTCCGCCACATTCAACCCCAACACAAATAACTTCAACTCAGTCGGCTTGTTTATTCAACTCAGCCAGTCCAAACATGCTAAGTAAGCCTAAACTTACTTTCATAGGCATCGCGGTAGCCAGCAAGAAATCCAGTACAACTTGCCTATCCATGCCAGGAGGCTCTAGCAACGAATCTAAATGTGTCCTTATTGACCGCCGCAATGACTTGCTAGACGACTCTAATATGAAAATAGTAAACAAATCTCGAAAGATATAACTATTTAGAATTAAGTCGTCTACGGTAGTAAATTACATATCTAAGTTGTTTTATTCCGAAACGAGAGAGTAGGAAAATTTCTGGTCCTATTTCCATGTTTAGTTTCATTACTAATTGGCAATGGGATGTCCTACCTATTAGTCAAATTTTGAGCTATATTAGATTAATCCATAGGAAAGGAAGGGCATCCTCTTCCATGGCTATGGGAAGTAACCTATGCCATAAGTTTTTCAAAAGACGACTCTTATCAAACATATATTGTTCCAACAATATAAAAATGTTTTTTGTCTTATATTAACATATTATATTATCACTGATTTGTAGATGGAAAGATAAAATAAGATTTAATAAATCAATCTACAAGGTGCACACTCGATGACACAAACTATATTATTCTGTGTTGTGTAGTAATTCTCTTTCTTGTACATAGCAAGGTCTTGTTTTTAAAATTAAATTAAATAAAATAAACTTTGTTATTTTTATACCAATCGTATGACGTAATATTTTATAGTTATTTTTATGAGATTTTAAGTAGCTCTTTTTGGAGTTTCTAAAATATTTTTTCATAATTTTTGACTCTCTAAAACCTCAAGCGAGATTATTTTTTTTCAAATTTAAATTTCAAGCAAAGTTAAGATGAAAAGAATAAGGCCCACGAGACAAAATAAATTAATCCACTCAGCATACCACTACCGGCTCGCATACCACTGCAGTTAACAATTATCACCTGCTAGATCATTCTATGGCTCCTCAGTCCACATTGCCCCCAACATCACACAAGTCTAATCTACGGTACGTGTCCGTGGTAGAGCATCCCTAATAGCCTCTCTATATCTTTTCTATAAACACTATTAGCGTCCACTCTATGCACCCCTATAAAATTACTTCACAATTTACACTGCACTGTAAAAGATTTCTTCCCTCCAACAGCCCCTTATGTCTACTATGGTAATATAGAGGGTCTGCTGTGATGCTCCAAGTACTCTTTTAATTTTAAAGTTTTAAAGGAACAACTCATTTTAAGGACAAACAGCCATCTCATTTGCATCCTATACCCAGAAAAGCAAACATCTATTCTATATTAAAAGGGGCTCCTAGGGGCAACATGGTTGTATCATGTGGCGCTCCCTGTTGAACCATCTGACGCAACCAGGTTGCCCCACCTTACGCCCCGAAAAAATTTCAAAAAAATCTTAAAAATTCAAAACAAATCCTAAAAATTCTAAATTGTATTTTATATTATAAGGGGCTACCAGATGCAACCTGGATGTGCCACGTGGCAACCAGGTGCGCCATGTCACCTCTGAAAAATCCAAAAAAATAAAAAAACAAAATGCAACAAAACATCCATGGTGAGGTCCATAAATGAATTTTAGGGTTGTGGATGGTCAGGATGGAGGAGGCAGCAAGACTCCATTGCATGGTGCTACTGCCATGGGCGTGTGATCGGATGATATATAGATGCGTATGCGCAGTTGTTTGTGAGGAGATTCTACAATATACTTTTTAGGTCTAATGGCCCAGTAACTCCTATTCCTCTTAAGACGATGAGTATATGTATGCGTAATAACTTCGTATAGCATACATTATACGAAGTTATACGAGTCAAAGAAGAGACGCAGGCCGCCGCCCCTCCGCCGCTCGCCGTCGGAGAAGAGCCGCGGGCCGCCGCTCGCCGCCACTCCTCCGCCGCTCGCCGGCCGAGAGAGACTGAGAGAGAGAGAGAGGGGAAAAGGAGGAGAGAGAAGCACGGGGACGGGGGGATAAGGACGGGCAGGGGTGAATTTATTTAAAACCGCGTGGAGTTTTTTCAGGGTTTCCAGAGCTTCTCGAGGGTTTTTTCTGTAGCCCTCGAGAAGTGTTGTCACGACGTTAATGTCTGTATGCCAGTGTCTTGATTTCTCGAGGGTTTGCCATGTGCCCTCGAGAATTAGTCGTTTTATCGAGGGTTTAAATTTAGCCCTCAAGAAACCTCTTTAATTCTAGAGGGCTGTATTGTGGCACTCGAGATTTCTTTTGGCCCTCGAGATTCTGGCCGATTCTTGTAGTGACACTATTAGCGACCACTCTATGTACCCCTATAAAATTACTTCACAATTTACACTGCACTGTAAAAGATTTCTTTCCTCCAACAACCCCTTATATCTGCTATAGTAATATAGAGGGTCTGCTGTAATGCTCCAACTATTCTTTTAATTTTTAAAGTTTCAAAGGTACAACTCATTTTAAGGACAAACTGCTCTCATTTGCTCCCTATTGAACCATCTGACGCAACCAGGTTGCACCACCTCACGCCCCAAAAAAATTTCAAAAATTCTAAAAAATTCAAAACAAATCCTAAAAATTCTAAAAAAACGAAAATGCAACAAAAAGGTCATGTTTAGGGCTGATAAATGATTTTAACATTTAGAAAATTTAAATTCTATTTTATATTACAAGGGGCTACCAGGTGCAACATGATTGTGCCACGTGGCAACTAGGTGCACCACGTCACCTCTGAAAAATCCAAAAAAAATGCAACAAAACATTCATGGTGAGGTCCATAAATGAATTTTAAGTATTAGAAATGTTCAATTATACAAAATGAATTAAGAAATAATATAAGTAAAATATAAATTTGAAAAATATAATTATAGTTTAAAACATGTAAAAACATAGATTTACGTAGATGTACATAAAAAATTTAGCCATTTTTTTTTAAAAAAATTGTGAGCCAAAAACATTTGAATTACTTCCTCTTATTGGACCACATCATGCGTATGGAAGAAAATTCATAAAATCAAAAAAAAAAATCTAAAATACAGTTGTGGCTTACGAAACTAATAAGGACGCGCGTAAATCTCGCTGGCTAAAGTTAAACCTCCTCCGTTATGCCGGCACGCACGGTGTCACGCAGAACGCGTTGGGTCTACCTGGCCAGAGCCAGCATATATGCACGTTGATCGGCAGGCAGTCGGTGGCGCGGTTCTAGCAGGTGATGATGGCCACCGGCGACACGAGCGGCGATGGGGATGTTGAACCAACGGCGCGACAGGCGTGTGCAGGTAAGCGTGTGCGTGTCCGGCCGCGTACGTGGGGGAGATGCATCTATACGGCATACGTTCGGTTGCCACTTGCCATCAAGGGAACATGGGAGATTGGGAGTAGTAGTGGTGGGGGTTGGTGAGAGCACTTACATGATCTTTCTTTGGAAACATCCGGATGTGTCGTATCCTTTCTCACCTTCGCTTTTGATCTGACATTTTAGTGGCTTAATTTCTCCTATAAATAGTCGGGTTGGATTGATCTTGTGGGTGAAGTTGCCTTAAAGGGGACAAAAGGTCAACCCACTCATAATTATATGCTTTTTTCCAAAAAAAAACTCATAATTACTGCTACCTCCGGTCATAAATACTTGTCGCCGTTGACTTTTAGACTTGTCTTTGACCATTCGTCTTATTCAAAAAATTATTGCAAACAAGCAAAAAATCTAAAACATGTTTAAAGTACCCTTAGTAGTAAAGCAAATCACAGCAAAAGAAATAATAATTTACAAATTTTTTTGAATAAAACGAATGGCCAAAGGCGTGTCCAAAGTCAACGGCGACAAGTATTTATGACCGGAGGGAGTATGTGACAAGCATGCCCACAAAGCAGCATGAAAACAAGTTACGTCTAGCTGGAAATAAACAACGTGATCTAAGAACATCTACGACCATATATCTTTCCGTTATATTTTTCTTTGAACCATTCTCTTCAGAATCCCAACAGATCCCTTCATCATTCTTTTGAGAAAAAGGGAACTAAACGTAGCTTAGTGGTGGGGGTAAGGGATGTGCTGCTTTGTATAATGATGTTTAAATAGTAGAAAGTATGTTTAAATATTGACTGTACCGTTTTAAGTTTGTACATTATTGGTGATGGCCTTAATGATTCTATGTGTTGCCGTGGCATGCCTCTTTTGTCACCTATTTATAGCCAATTTTTTCACTTATTTAGCACACATTTTTCACTACATTAGACAATGGAAATCATAACAAATTAACTCCACAGATACAACATCAGTGATAAAAATACTTGCTCATGCGAAAGATGAGAACACACATCGCATCGTTCGGTTGGAAAAATCCTAGGGTTCTTTGTTCACCTTTGTAGATATCAATTTGTTAATATGAAAGAACAAAATTCCATTATAAAATAACCATTTCCCACATATCATTAAATTGGAGAAATAGACAAAACAAACTAAAAGAACAATTTGTTGTCCAGCATAGAAAAGGAGAGAGAAACCCCTACATCACAAATACCTCACATACACGTGCAATGAGGGTTGAAGAGGGAGCACAATGGTCAATGGTGTGGTGATGGATAAAAATATGCCCCTCCAAGATTCAGCTCCACCACACACCTTCTTCCTCCGGCACAACCTAGACTTCTCTCATGTCCTCTTACTTCTCCAACAACATGAAAGCAAGAGCAAATGATTTTGGGATCTCAGTAACAGCAAACTCCATGAGGGTTGGTGGGGCCTTGGTCTCAACTAAAATTTTAAAACCCATTTATATCTAGTTAATGTACGAAGCAATTTTTTTTTTATATTTTGGGCTGTAAGTGGGGTTGATGGATGACTAATTGTTGGTAATTTGCATATCCAATGGATATAATCATAAATTAGTGTGTATATTATTGTTATGTTTCTATAGTTTAACTAATTTACAATGTATTTGGTCAATGATAGACGAAGAAAATTGTCATTGCCGCACTTATATTTTTGTCATGCGTCCGCCACTGCCGAGATCTAACTAAAAATACATTAAAAAAGTGAAATCAATCAACAAAAAACTGGGAAAACTACCCAAAACGGAAGAAAAACCCAAGTGCTTGTCATGCGTCCAAAATATCAAATCTCTTTCATCTTCTTCTCTCTCGAACCGTGTCGCGCGCAGGGATACATCCTACTGGCAATCCAGGCACGAATCCCCTCACTGCACCCGCCGCCGTGTAGCCCCGCCGCCGCCGCATGCGAGCCGATCCACGGTGCCAACCTGAGCCTGCTCCTTCTGGGCCTCTACCTCATCCCCATCGGCGACGGCGCGGCCCGCGCGTGCCTGCCGGCGCTGGGCGGCGACCAGTTCGACGCCGCCGATCCGACTGAGCAGCGGCAGGAGGCGAGCTTTTTCAACTGGTACACCTTCGCCGTCTCCTCCGGTGGCTTCGTCGGCCTCGTCTTCATCGTGTGGGTGGAGAACAGAAGGGGGTGGGACCTCGGCTTCGCCGCCTGCGCCATGGTCGTGCTGCTCGGGATGCTCATTTGGATCGCTGGCTTCCCGCTCTACCGGAACCAGAAGCCGACTGGAAGCCCACTCACAAGAATCTTGCAGGTACATTGCATTATAATTTTGTTCGTGAATGGTAAGCATTTAAATCAGTTTAGGAGTTTATGGTTCTTTGGATTTTAACGATGGCCTCAGATTTCGGAGGCCATCCATTGACTACTTATGTGATCGTTTTTTTCGTCAATTGCTTAGTATTACAATTTATATAGAAAACACGCTAAAATTATTAGAATACTATTTGAGGTGAAATTAGACATAATTTTTTACTCTATCTGCTCAGTAAAAAGGATATTTATATGTCCAGTACTAAATTTTTTATTTTTGTTTATCTCAAATGGCGGTTATTTGTGACCCGACAGAGTAATTAATTTCCGGCTAATATAGGTTCTTGTGGTTGCATTCAAGAAAAGAAATGTTCAGCTCCCGGAAGACCCCATTGAGCTGAAGCAAATCAACAAAGATGACGGTGACAATGCGCTCGAAGTCCTCCAAAGAACAGAGGGGTTTCAGTAAGTACAAATAAAACCTGAACATTCCACAATCCCGCCCTAAACAAATGCGCAATGCAACCAGGGATTTATTTTTCGACAGGCGTATTTTTTCGTTCCCTAGCTAGCGAAAGAGCCGAATTTCGCGAAACACAAAAATTTCGTCCGGCATTTCGGACAAATGCACGTCGAACACTGTAACACAAAACGGTGTTTGAATGAATTTGAACGAAATTTTCCGCAATGTGAACAAAAAAACACGAAATTTTCCAACCGGCTAGTGAAACCTCAACAATGTTCGGCTTTCTAAAGGTGCCTGGAGAAGGCGGCGGTGGACACCGGCAAGGCGGGGCCGTGGTCACTGTGCACGGTGACGCAGGTGGAGGAGACCAAGATCGTGCTCCGCATGGTGCCCATCTTCCTGAGCGCCATCCTTGGCTACATCCCGGTGCCGCTGATCCTCAACTTCACGGTGCAGCAGGGCAACACCATGGACACCCGGCTGGGCGCCATCACCATCTCCCCGGCCACGCTCTTCGTCATCCCCACCGTCTTCCAGATGGCCATCCTCGTCGTCTACGACCGCTTCATCGTCCCCGCCCTGCGCCGAGCCACCGGCCTCGTCGGCGGCGTCACCCACCTCCAGCGCATCGGTGTCGGCTTCCTCTCCGCCGCCGTCGCTACCGGAATCGCCGCGCTCGTGGAGACGCGGCGGAAGCGCGCCGCCGAGGAGCACGGCCTCACCGACGCGGCCGCCGGGATCCCCATGTCCGTGTTCTGGCTCACGCCGCAGTTCTTCCTCCTCGGGGTGGTGGACGTCACCTCCTTCGTGGGGCTCCTCGAGTTCTTCTACGGCGAGGCCTCCGCCGGGATGAAGTCCATCGGGAGCTCCATCTTCTACTGCATCCTCGGTGTGTCGGCGTGGCTGGGCAGCCTGCTGATCCAGGTGGCGAACCGGGTCACGCGGCGCGGCGGCGGGGGCGGAGGGTGGCTCGACGGCACAAACCTGAACAGGGGCAGGCTTGACAGGTTCTACGGGCTGCTTGCTGTTCTTGAGCTGGTGTCCCTCTTTGTGTACATGTTCTTTGCCAGGAGGTATGTGTACAGGAACAACCAGAGGGTTGTAGATGGTCAGGATGGAGGAGGCAGCAAGACTCCATTGCATGGTGCTACTGCCATGGGCGTGTGATCGGATGATATATAGATGCGTATGCGCAGTTGTTTGTGAGGAGATTCTACAATATACTTTTTAGGTCTAATGGCCCAGTAACTCCTATTCCTCTTAAGACGATGAGTATATGTATGGGGCGAGCACAAGGCATTGGACGTCCCATGCCTGGCGCGCGGGCCGGACCAGCCTGAGCCATTGGATCAACGGCACCATGCGCATCCGAGCGCTGCCGTGCGCACGTGTGCAGTGAATCGTTGTTAGTCGTTGCTAGCAGTGCAGTTGATTAAATTTCGAATTAAACTTCTGATTTTTGTATAAAATTCTAACCGTGTTCAAAATATGTGGAATAAATTTCATAATTCTTCTAAAATCGAGAGCAACCCATTTTAAATACATTTTAAATTTTTTGATTTTTTCACTTTTTCAAATTTTTAATGTGAAACTATGAGAAGGCACTCATAAAACTTACACCTATACTAGCGAAACTTGATCGTGTGCTGATGAAATCTGATGAAACTTTGATGTAACCTGATGAAACTTGGATGAAACCTGTTGAAATTTGAATTGACCTGATGAAACTTTAAGTGTGTTGATGAAATCTGATGAAACTTGGATGAAACTTCGATGTAACCTGATGAAACTTGAATGAAACCTGTTGAAACTTGAATTGACCTGATAAAACTTGAAAAAACTTGTATCAGACCTATTGAAACTTGCTGAAACTTGCATTAAACCTGATGAAACTTGACAGTTCGGCAAGTTTAACGAATATGAAAACCAAGTTTCAGTAGGCGAAACACAAGTTTCACAAGGTAAAGTTTGAAGAGTTATATGGCAACATACATCTTGTTTTGTTCGTAAAAATACGAGAAACACGTTGGTGCAAACGGTTTGTGGATTAGAGCACCCAGTCAAAAATTATGGCCTTCAAAAGAAAAAATGCTTGTGGAACCCACTGCATGCCAGCACGGTGTATGTCCACCGCGCGTTTTGCGCACGTCGCGCGGGGGTCTGGGTGCGCCAGACGTACGGACGCAAGTGTTTCCGTATGTATTAATAGTATATGTCCAGCTCTAACAAAGAAGTGTTTTTTTTTACTTCTTACAAACTTTTAAAGGAAGCATTATCATGCTATAGAATTAGAATTAGAATGTACCTTGGATATACTCCTGCTAACGTGCCTTAATTAATTACTAAGCAGTGTATACTAATACGTCCTTTAAAGAAAAAGTAGAAACTCTACCATTCCCATTAAAAAAGTAGAAAACTGTATAGCACATACATGACCTATTGATATAGGGAAGAGAGAACACAAGGAGATAGAAGTGAGGTAGAACATCACCACACGATCTAGCACTCTAGCCCTCACATCCTATACCACGGCTACCACCACCGCTGACTTCCCCATCAAGGGCACAGTAGAGGTACCAGCCACCACCACTACTAACCATGTTGCAAGCATTCTATGGTCGACCTAGTCAGCAGCCACCAGGGCTTCCTGACCAATTAAGACGCTAGAAGGAAAGACGTTAGGTGTCACAGTTATGCAGGATGCTTGACCGCAACACCGCCCATCCCCAGTGTTGATCGTGTCACAGGGCACGTGATGTGTAAGGATGTCAGTCACCACAGCTGGATGGGAAGCCTAGTTCCGCCTCCTCCACTCTCCGCCAGATCCAGTTCTCTCCTTGCGTTACGAACCAACCCTAGTGCCGACCGCCGGGGCACTGCACACCAAATTAGAAGATGAAGAGGCCTAGGACATTGAAATCATTTTGGAGTCCACCACTAACACCCGTTACGCCACAACCAAAATCAAATTCCAACCAAAATCTTGTTGAAACAGTGGGAACGAAAGCTAGTAACAATTACAATAATCAAACTGAAACCCCAACCCCTACCGAGGCTACTATTGAGGCCCCAACTCGGCCCTGGTCTTTACTAAATCCTGATTCCGCCAATGATGCAAGCCACTGTTGTTCATGGCCTAGGCATTAGACACAAGCGTTGCATGGCATGCCACCGCGTGTCATTTTGTCCCATCATTGGTCATTTCCATGAGCCACCATTCATCATAATGTTGGGCCTCTAGGACTACGTCACCTCTACCTAGTGTCCCAACCCCCTTGCTAACTTCGTTTGTTGACCATCAGTCTCTAACATGAGCAGGCTACTAGATCAATGACATACATCTGCCTGGTAGCCTAGAAAGCACCCTTGTCGATTCCATGATAGATCACATATCTAACAACCCTAAGCTAGGACCATTTCCACTAGCACCCACTGCTACACCATGAAGCACTTTTTACGGCACCATTTTCTACCGACAATACCCCCCATTACGAGATAGATTGTCTGTCGGAATTGGTTTCCCCGACAGTTGTCAAGGCCTTTCTACTACCTCCCCAATGGCCATTGAGAGTGTGAGCATCGATTCCTTAGCCTTCTCACCATCTCGATGTAGGGATGTGGCTATAATAGATCTAGTTGAGATGACCACCATCCACTCATTGGGCAGATATGGAAATGTGTTGGAAGGGAGCAAGGTAAGAAGAACAAGAAAGAAGAAAGGAGAAAGAAGAGGCAAGGGAGCAAATCTAGCCAGCGTGTTACATGCTAGCTCGACATGGAGATAAGGCAAGTGCATATTGTGGCATCGCTGTTGAGAAGAGGATGTCAAGGAAGAGGCGACCACCACCAACCTCACCTATTGGACACATAGTAGCACCACTATTGAGGCAATGGAACAACAATGGGAAGGAAGAAGAAAGAGGAGGGTGAAGGAAGAGGGAAAAGAGGACTAGCACCAGCGACTATTGTTGCTGGGAGAGGTGCGACATGAACAGGCCGCGCCCTTAGTAGCATGGCCCTCAAGCAACAAGGCCATAGGAAGCACACAATCTTAGGATCAATAAAAATAAGGAATGGTGGGAAAAGGGAGGGAATAAAATGAGGGAAAAGGAGGGGCCCACCGCTGCCAACATGGCACACAGGTGATGGCAGCGGTAGGGAGAAGTGAGGGATGGAAGGGTCATTGTAGTAGATACTTCGCTGCAGTTGAGTAGCCTTCTAGGATGCCAATGGAGTGGCTTAGTGGTACGAAAGTTTCCGATGCCTAGCAGACCAATGTAGGCAATGTGCCCTCTTGCTACTAGGCGGCACCATCACACCGCACTTTCTCTTTTGTTGTGCCTCTTTCGGGCCGATCTCTCGTTCTCTTTCAATTTCCCATAAGTTCTCTGCACCCTCTCTTCGGTAAAGACTATGAGTGGGCTTGGCATGCATGGTGACTATATCTAGGGAGCACAACATTGAGGTTCATTGGATTTGAAGAAGACGATGATCAATAAAAGATGCATCATCATTTTCACCATCAACCATCGCCCGTGCACATATAAAATATTTAGTTTTTTATGTTAAAACATTGTGTACGGTGAATTTTTTTGAACAATCATAAAACATTTAGAATATGATGTTTCAGCAATTATTGTATCATGTTTTGTTAGTTTCTCGTTAGCTCTTCATGAATATTTCATAATGTTTCGTCGCAACTCGACCATGTTTCACCAATACATTATGCATATTTTAACAATACACTATACATGTTAGAGTAGTACTATGCCCATGTTTTCAAAACAAGCATATGATTTGTTGTAATCCATCAGACGTACAATGAGATGCTCCTTTTTCAAAACTAGCAGCATAACATGCTCCTTTTACGTATGTACTTGTACAACCCTCGCTACCTAAAGGAAGGCGACATCAACGTCAACATTGTCCACACCGCTAGCCAGCTCATAATAACATTAGCCATTGAGGTCATTGATGTTCCTCACCGCCTCCTTGTCACTAATCTTGGTGGAGGTGTTCCCGCCGTCATATATAAATTTGGGTGATGCCAACACCTACCTTCGGATCCGACTCCTCTCAATTGGGGAATGCTAGCACTTCAGGAGACGACTTGAGACTCAAGTTTGAACCATTGAGACAAGTCAAAAACGACACAGAGCTTTCTTGATAGCTGGCCGTTAAGATTCAGCGGTCATCAGAGTGAGGCCGGGAGAATGCAGCTGTGTAGACGCGCGTCCCAACTGTCGATACTAGCTTTCTTAACGGCTCACTCTCTAGTGGTTGAGAGTTGATGCGGAGCTGTTGTTCCAGGGGATAACGGCTTATACTCTCGATGACCTAGGGTCATCAAGACGGCGTACAAGTTATAACCCCATGCAATTATCTAAGATCATAATTCAAACCCAATGCGCAGCCGTTGTTCCAGGGGACAACCTGGGAAGGTTGAAGTGCGGCGGGTGCAGCGGTGGGGTAGGCGGCGTCATGATGGGTGATGTTGCTGCGGACAGGGAGACACCTGCTGTGGAATATATGGGCCCCGAATATCTACATGATGGGTCGCGAGGACTACCCAACAGGAGATGGGCCGAGCTAGCTACACGCACACGGGAGCCAGCAGGCAAAGGATAAAGATAGAAGTCTATTCCGAATACGAAAGATGTAATTGTAATCCGGATATCTATGTATTCATCAATAAAAGATAGTTATAAAAACCTTATCTCGTTACCGATCAAGACTCCACGTTGTAACCCTGCCCCCCCACTATTTAATTTGGGAAGGGGACCCTGGTTCGAGATCATCGATATGATACTATAAACCCCATAATTCCAGAGCACATGATTAGTGTATTACCTCCACTGTGAAGGCCTGAACCTGTATAACTCTTGTCTTTTGTTACCATCGAGTTTGGATCCAGCGCGTCGCCCCATAAATTATATTGCCGACAACAAACGTTGATAATTCACCCGCCAGGTTGGTGAAGCGCTAAGATCAACCTCGTCAAACTCGATGGCAGCAATCAACATAGTCACCGTCACCTTCACCTCCGGCCAGATCTTCCGCTTCGGGGGCCTAGACTTTATCGCCAACGACCTCGGCAAGCTTTATCTTTCTGATGCAAATCGGATCCAATCTCAGGATGACTTTAATAACAACCGGCCCAAAATCTTTTTCAGGATGGAAAATGCCGCCGCCGCTTACCGGCGAGTAATGCGACAGGGCTCTCTCTGACTTGGATAAGATCCGATCTGAGGGCAATAGCAACGACCAGCTCAAAATTCTCTTCGGGTTGGAAAACACCACCGCCACATCCTACCAATAGATGATGCATCGGGGGCTCAGTTTCCAACTTGGACACGAAGAGGACTCGATTAAGAATGAATCTCGAATGATAGGTATCATCTGCACCAAACCACTCGGATTTGGCGATCAAGCTAACTCTTCATCCCCTTACTCCTCTTGCTCGAAGCCTGAGTCGGAGAGTAGCACGGAAAGTTGTCCCGATTTTTGTGGTGTATACGTAATTAATGACCAGCAAACTAAATCCCAACACCATCGGGGCAAACAAGCAGCGGAGGCAGATCGCCTTCATCGCAAAGAAGCAAGCGCTAAGTCTCTCCATGTAAGAGTACATTGTCGGTGTGTGCAACACCAGGATGTCCTCTCCACCACCGCTAGGTGGGACCCACGGAATGGTTAAGAAGGAAAGCGAGTGGAGTTTAAGTTACCTAACCTGAGCAGGAGGTTGTGCATGCCCCACTACCAGGTGGTAACACCGCGACCAGGCCCCAGGCGTCGGGTGACCAGGACACGTGGCAGCCCGGCAAGCAGGTGGGCAGGCACCTATGCAAGAGGATAGGAGGGTGCATGTGCCCCGCGGTCAGTGATACTAGCCGAAGGTGGAAGGAAGCTTCCTTACTAATGATTTCTCTGGGATGCACCAGCTACAGGTCATTTAATGCGATGGAAACAAGTCTGACGAGGCGTATGGGGCGCCTGACAGCATGATTGCCCTTGCCTCGCTAGTGGCGACAGCTACATTGTAGTCGTTTTGTTCGCACATGCTATGGTGCGTCAGTGAAGCGCTCGGGATAGGTGAGCTGCAAAGTCGCATCCAACTTGTCTCTCTGTCAAATCGTGGGCAGGAGGAACGACGGCGCAGACTAAGAGACCGGGAAGAATGATGGCTACAATGACCGAACCAATAAATGTATTTTTCCTTGGCTCGCAATTATCTATATGATAGCAGTCTAGCAGATCGTTAGATCATAACCCCATAATTCCAGAGCACAAGATTAGGGTATTATCTCCACCGCGAGGGCCTAAACTTGTATAACCCTTGTCTTGTGTTACCATCGAGGTTGGATCCAGCGCTTAGCCACATAAATTATATTGCCAACAACAAATGTCGACACCGGCCTTATGACATCAGGAGAGATCCATTGGACATCGGATTGACGGTGGGGGAGGCGATGCTGGGCGATGACGATAGCATAGGAATCAATGGGCGGCGTGCGGTTACCGTGGGGCAGGCAAGTCGGACTGGGGTGGCGATGGTGAAGGGAAGCCGTGGTGGGAATCTCTCTCTCGAGATAGGCAACAAATGTTTAAGTTCAGAGACAAGAACAGAGCTAAAGTTCTGTTTCTCGACGGTTTTTCAATGGCCATTGAGTGACAAGCTCTGTCGATTGAAAAATCATCGAGAGAGAAACAACTAATCTCTCATAGGCCATTTATGAGAAAGCCGTTGAGATAAACCACTATTGGAGGTTCTTATTTACATCTCAAAGAGAGTCCTCTCACTCAACGGTTTAGTGATACGGCCGTTGAGAGGGATCTATCTTGAGGGCCCCTCCTTAATACCAAATCAGTGGTTAAAAAGCTTCTTTTTTTTGTTACAATAGATTTTCACGAAGATATATGGTATCACCACAACTTTTGTTGTTCGGTACATCTAAAGGCCTGCTTATAAATGTTATTGATTTTTTTTTGACTTTTTGAATAGTGAATCCATATGTAGTTGTCCGTAACAGCTGAATTGCCTCATAAAGTATATGTTCTGTGCACAATGCTTGTTTATGATAACGGATCAAATATTCGTAAAATTTCAAACTTTATATGATTTTATAGTGTTCCATTCCGACCAACAAATATATTCAAATTTTTTCCATATTCCTTGATAAAAAAATTTTCACTCTGAACCGTAGGCTATACACTCAAACATAATGCAAAATACGTCTTTCTCCCCATCAAATATATGAACTCAATATTATATTTTTTTTGCAACAGGTGTTACCACCCCACTTACATTCAGCGAACGAAAGCCACAATTACATCTTATATTTTTTATTCAGCGATCTTGCAAACTTGATACATCCATACTCTTTTTTTTTTACAACCTCTCACGCATGTGATTCTTCTCCTCATTCTTCCTTTTCTTCTCTAGCAACCTCTCACTCATATGATTCTGCTCATTCTTCTTATTCTTCATCTCTCCTCCTTCTCCTTCTTTACTTTGGATCCGTGCGGCATCCTCTCACATGGGATCTTCTTCTTCTCTTGCTCTACTGTTGTTGTCCCCTGTGCTTAGTTGCTCGTCTTCCACTTCTTTTCTCATGTTTGGCGTGTAGCGTGGCGTCCTCACCTTGCTTTCCCCGTGTTTCGCATGATCGTCTTTGCTCGGCTCCCGCTCTTCTTTTTGTTCATGGTCCTACGATGTTCTCGCATGTGGGGTCTTCTCTCTCTTCTTCTGTCGCAACAAACCTATCTGCCGTTCTTCGCACACAACAACCAATCAATGCCATGAAAATATCGTGCGACACGACGGATTCGATCCTCGATCCTACGTAGGCAGGGTGAAATGCTACACTCCTAACCGACTGACTAGAGTTCGGTTTGCCCATATTATATTTTGTGCAGGTTTCGTATCACTTTTTCATCGACATGTGCTATTTTGCATTATTAAAATCATTTCATACAAATAAACTACATCATCAACAGAAAAAAGGAGAACTGAAAAATAGCTAACTCTCGCAATGGTTAACATCAGGATGTGAGAGCTCGGGGTGGCTCCACCAAGATAGGCATAGTGCATCTGAGGAATGTAGTGGTCAGGACTCTCTCATTACTACGGCCATTCATGAACCGTCGAGAGAGACAAAAAATGTAAAAATAAGGGGATCTAGGCGGGGCGTGAACCCATGAGTGGGGGATCGCATGCGCCTAGCTTAACCCTAGTAACCAGTTGACTGATATGATGTGCTCAACATGGTACGGCACGGGAATTCTTCAAAGGTAACATTTATTTAATTATTGTTGCTTCAAAGCCATCGAGAGAGCAACGAGTACGCCCCCTCGTGCATAGCCAGCCCAACTAGCCCATAGAACAATTGGGATATGACTCGACAACTTGTCGTTTGGCTGTCAAGATACAGTTACGCCGTCACGTTTCTGGCGCTAGCTCCAACGTGTGCAGTCTTGACCATTGTTTTGACGGTTGATGTGAAGCCGTGAAGACTTGTGTGATCTTAGGACATTACCATACAAAGCCATGGTGTGGCCGTCAAGAGACCTACTAGTGGTTAAAAGACTAGTCATATCCTGCAGTGTTGGGCAGTGCCATCGTGCTCTAGCAACTCTTTGTTGCCATCCTCTGATTCTGGAAAATTGATTAGGCCTCAAACATTTCAATGTCAGATTAATGTAGTCCATCGATGCGGTCTTGACAGTGGATGGCGCTTCTTTCACAGGGAGGGGTACTCCTCGCCAATAGTCGATCTCTCATCCTTGTTGGGTGCCAGATCACCGATAGGCCATGGCAAAAAAGGATGATGTGATGAGTAGATGTTGTTGCATTGTCCAACTACAGAAAAGGAAGGGCATCCCCTGGCTTATCTCCATGCGAGTATCATTGAGGAAGAAGAATATGGGGATTTGGTGAGTACGGGCGGGAGAGAGAGAGAGAGAGAGAGAGAGAGAGAGATGCAATGGGCAAAGGATCTGCCTTCATTTATGGAATTTTGTCAACCTTACAAATGCTCTTAGGTCGGATTTGTTAGGCAAGATGGGAATCCATTTACCATATTTCCCTTCATCTGTTTCCTTTACAAGAGCATATTGGATTGTTCATAAAAGAAGGATAGCTCGCAGGCTATACTTTACAAATCATTGGGCCCTTTTATCCTAAAGACATCTCTGACAACCTCCATTGCGGATAGCTTTAAGGGTTGGGGCATATCTATTCTACCACTACAACACGATTCACTCATTTGATTATGCAGAGACCCGAAGGGTGAATAGACGCAATCTGATTTTGACCCAGCCCTTTGGGTTGTCGGGAGCCAACCAAGTAGACGATGTGCTAACGAAAGAGAAAGAGAGGTCGTTGAGCCTACGGGACGAGTGGAGAGGCGATGAAGGCAGCATAGGGCAATCGAGGCGCTCCGACGAGGCTAGGGCCTGCAAGGTTAGTGGAGAGAAAAGAGTATGTTGCATCTATGGGTCGCATTGTCATATTGTCCATCATCATGCAGATTACCATAACTCGATGATGAAGTCACACCGGCCACTTTGCCAATGCATGGACCTATGAGACAAGTGGTCGACAATCTAGGATAAGATCAATTATTTCAAAGGTGTGATACCCCCACCCCCTCATTTACGAACCGCATTTGTAGTGGTCGAAAGAGGGACTCCCTGCACTTTGCCATCCAAATTTTTGTTGAGCACGCAGCTGGATCGTGTTCCACTCTCGACAGCTATCATAAGGCGGTCGAAAATAGCTCACACCGTAATCGCGCCGTTGAAGCACCAGCTAGAACCAACCTTTTGTTAGAAGTCTGAAAATGAACTGCTCAACTAGAAGGGCCCAAAATGGGTTGTAATATACATGTACAGGAGAGAAGGTGTAATATGCAAAAAGGCCCCTAAAGACCTGTACAATAGCAGAGAAGTCCTATACGATAGCTATTCTAAGATCCACCCTCAAACTCATGGTGGGTCTACAACATTGAGTTTGGAAATATGTCCATCATGCTGCTCTCTAGTCTGAGCCTTGGTGAAGAAGTCAGCAAGCTGAAGAGCCGAAGTCACATACTGAAGAGTAATCAGTTGATTTTGCACTTGAGAGCGAACATAGTGAGCTGCAACGCCAATGTGCTTGGTGAGCTCATGCTTCAAAGGATCACGGGCAATGCTGATGGCGCCAGTACTCCGGCACACCACTGTCGTAGTGGTGACAGGAACTCCATGATCACCAAGAAGCCAACGAAGCCAAGTGATTTCGGCCGTGCCAAAGAGAGGGCACGAAGTTCAGCCTCTGTGCTGGAGTGAGACACTGCATCCTGTCGCTTGGTCTTCTAGGAGATCAACGAGTAGGCCGAGATGGACATGCGATCAGTGGGATCGGTAGCCCATGTAGCATCCGAGTAAGCCTACAACTGAAGAGAGCTGGAGCTAGAGAAGAGCAGGCGACGATCGGCCGTACCACGCAGGTAGTGAAGGACCCGAAGAAGATGCCCATAGTGCACACTCGTAGAAGACGCCATAAACTGACTAAGGATATGAACAGCATGAGAAATATCTGGACTTGTGATGCCCAAGTACACAAGGCTCCTCACTAGGTGACGGTAGCGAGTGGGATCGTCAAGAGGAACTCCATCAGTTGGCTGTAGCTGAAGGTGGAGCTCCATAGGTGTGTCAACTGTCTGCTCATCTGTGAGACAAGCACGATCAAGAAGCTCCTAAATGTACTTGCTCTAAGAAAGGTAGTAGCCCTCTGGTGTATGATCAACCTCAATCCCTAGGAAGTACCGAATAGGACCCAGATCAAACATCTAAAACTGCTCACTGAGGCGAGCCTTGACAAAGGCTATATACTCAGTATCATCACCAATGATGAGCATGTCATCAACATACAAGAGAAGCAAGGTGCAACCTCGAGCAGAAGTGTGAACAAAATGAGCTGGGTCGTGAGGACTGGGAACAAAACCAGCAACAGTAAGAACAGACGCAAGATGCTCAAACCAGACCCGTGGAGCCTGCTTGAGGCCATAGAGAGAGCATCTAAGACGAACCACGAAGCCCTAAGGAACACTGTACCCGGGAGGAGGATACATGTAAACCTCCTCACGAAGATCACCATGAAGAAAGGTGTTTTTCACATCAAGCTGAGAGATAGTCTAGTGGCGAACTACAGCCACGGCTATGAGAGAAAGAATAGTGGTTCGATGAGCAATAGGGTCAAACGTCTCATCGTAGTCACGACCGTACTCCTGCTGGAAACCATCAAAGCGGTTTTAACCTTAAAAACCCACTTGCAGGTGATGGGATGAGTAGTAGAAGGACAGGGAACAAGAGCCCAAGTGCCAGTATGCTCAAGTGCAGCCAACTCCTCAGACATGACAAACTGCCACTCAGGGTGAGCAAGAGCCTCGCGATAGGAGGAAGGCTCAGGAAGAAGGCTAACAGAAGCCAAAAACTCATAGCGGACAGGGGGAGCGAGCGTGGACCGATCACAGAGAGCTTACCGTGGGGGTGGTGGGGCGGGATCAACGGAAGGAACCGGTGGATGACGAGAGTAGTGAAAGAGAACAGGTGGACACGACGTCAGAGGTGGTGGTGATGGCGATCAAGAAACAGGTGGTGGTGGTGGAGACTGCAAGGAAGAAGGTGGTGGCGGTGTTGGAGCTGAGAGTGGAGAAGATGGAGTAAGCAGAGTCTCAACAGGTGAAGAAGTGGAAGAAGAGAGAACTGCCGAGGTGGGGGACAAAGTAGTAGTGAGAGGTGGAGAAGCGAACGGAGGAACGATGAACCGCTCAGGAAGACTCAAAAAAGAGAGGGACTCAAGTAAGGGAGAAGTGTGATGTGGAGAGTCAAAGGAGCGAGAGTCGTCAAAGAAGGAGCAAGACTCATCAAACTGGACATCTCGGGAGCCAGAATCCGACGAGCAAGGGGATCCCAACATCGAAAACCCTTGCGCTCAGAATCATAGCCAAGAACGGCACACCGTACTAACTGAGCAGAAAGATTTGTCCTCTCCCGAGGCTGGAGAAGAACGTAGACAACACAGCCAAAAGTGCGAAGGTTACTGTACTGTAAAAGGTGACCGAAGAGACGCTCAAAGGGAGTAGAATCCTGAAGGGCAGTGGATGGCTGCATGTTGATGAGTTAAACAGCCGTGGAAGTAGCCTCAGCCCAAAGGTGTGAGGGAATAGAGAAAGAAAGCATTAGGGCCCGAGCAGTCTCAAGGATATTGAAGACCCGAGCTAGGCGGCTAGAGGGGGGGTGAATAGACGCCAATCAATTTTGACGCTTTCTTTTCGCACATGCAGCCCCTCTAAGCATTCCGCAAAAACCGCTTCGTGTCGGTTATCAAACCGCGATGGACAACATGACAACTATGTGTACCCATGATTTATATGGATGATATCCATATGAATATATGGGGATTTTAGACCCACAATCCTGGTTGTCAAGTGTCCAAACAAGAGGAATCAATTCAAATCTTTGCTTTTGAAAAGAGATCAAGACAAAACCTCAAAGCAACTTTCAAAAAGCAAAAGCAGATTCTTTCAGAACTTGTCCTCTCATGGGGCAGGAGGTTCGTGGATTTAAGATGCTTTAAAAATTATGGAAATTTTTCTCCCTATGTGTCAATGTTTCATGAAGCACTCCACCAAAAATCTCCTTAAAACTCCTTGCAAAGAAAATATGAAAATTCAAACAACACAAGCTGCTTTCTGGAAAGCAAAAACAGATTCTTCAGAGTTTGATTCTATTTGGACCAGAGAGATGGTGGCTTTATGTTGCTCCAAAAATTGTGGGAAT
>SPJY01027641.1:1134356-1187917 GCA_005191435.1 Raddia distichophylla | reverse complement strand
AGAGAGAGAGAGAGAGAGAGAGAGAGAGAGAGAGAGAGAGAGAGAGAGAGAGAGAGATGCAATGGGCAAAGGATCTGCCTTCATTTATGGAATTTTGTCAACCTTACAAATGCTCTTAGGTCGGATTTGTTAGGCAAGATGGGAATCCATTTACCATATTTCCCTTCATCTGTTTCCTTTACAAGAGCATATTGGATTGTTCATAAAAGAAGGATAGCTCGCAGGCTATACTTTACAAATCATTGGGCCCTTTTATCCTAAAGACATCTCTGACAACCTCCATTGCGGATAGCTTTAAGGGTTGGGGCATATCTATTCTACCACTACAACAGGATTCACTCATTTGATTATGCAGAGAGCCGAAGGGTGAGCAGACGCAATCTGATTTTGACCCAGCCCTTTGGGTTGTCGGGAGCCAACCAAGTAGACGATGTGCTAACGAAAGAGAAAGAGAGGTCGTTGAGCCTACGGGACGAGTGGAGAGGCGATGAAGGCAGCATAGGGCAATCGAGGCGCTCCGACGAGGCTAGGGCCTGCAAGGTTAGTGGAGAGAAAAGAGTATGTTGCATCTATGGGTCGCATTGTCATATTGTCCATCATCATGCAGATTACCATAACTCGATGATGAAGTCACACCGGCCACTTTGCCAATGCATGGACCTATGAGACAAGTGGTCGACAATCTAGGATAAGATCAATTATTTCAAAGGTGTGATACCCCCACCCCCTCATTTACGAACCGCATTTGTAGTGGTCGAAAGAGGGACTCCCTGCACTTTGCCATCGAAATTTTTGTTGAGCACGCAGCTGGATCGTGTTGCACTCTCGACCACTGTCATAAGGCGGTCGAAAATAGCTCACACCATAATCGCGCCGTTGAAGCACCTGCTAGAACCAACCTTTTGTTAGAAGTCTGAAAATGTACTGCTCAACTAGAAGGGCCCAAAATGGGCTGTAATATACATGTACAGGAGAGAAGGTGTGATATGTAAAAAGGCCCCTAAAGACCTATACAATAGCAGAAAAGTCCTATACAATAGCTATTCTAACACTCACCCTCAAACTCATGGTGGGTCAACAACATTTTGGAAATGTGTACAACATGCTGCGCTCTAGTCTGAACCTTGGTGAAGAAGTCAGCAAGCTGAAGAGCCGAAGTCACATACTGAAGAGTAATCACTTCATTTTGCACTTGAGAGCGAACATAGTGAGCTGCAACGCCAATGTGCTTGGTGAGCTCATGCTTCACAGGATCATGGGCAATGCTGATGGCGCAAGTGCTGTCGGAGCACATCACTGTCGGAGTGGTGACAGGAACTCCAAGATCACCAAGAAGCCAACGAAGCCAAGTGATTTCGGCCGTGGCCGAAGAGAGGGCACGAAGCTCAGTCTCTATGCTGGAGCGAGACACTGCATCCTGTCGCTTGGTCTTCCAGGAGATCAATGAGGAGCCGAGGAAAACACAGTAGGCCAAGACGGACTTGCGATAAGTGGGATCGCTAGCCCATGTAGCATCCGAGTAAGCCTGCAACTGAAGAGAGCTAGAGCTGGAGAAGAGCAGGCGACGATCGGCCGTATCACGTAGGTAGCGAAGGACCCGAAGAAGATGCCCATAGTGCACAATTGTAGGAGACGCCATAAACAGACTGAGGATATGAACAACATGAGAAATATCCGGACAAGTGATGCCCAAGTACACAAGGCTCCCCACTAGGTGACAGTAGCGAGTGGGATCGTCAAGAGGAACTCCATCAGTAGGCCGTAGCTGAAGGTGGAGCTTCATAGGTGTGTCAACTATCCGCTCATCCGTGAGACAAGCAAGATCAAGAAGCTCCTGTATGTACTTGCGCTGAGAAAGGTAGTAGCCCTCTGGTGTATGATCAATCTCAATCCCTAGGAAGTACCGAATAGGACGCAGATAAGACATCTCAAACTGCTCCCTAAGGCGAGCCTTGACAAAGGCTATATACTCAGTATCATCACCAGTGATGAGCATGTCATCAACATACAAGAGAAGCAAGGTGCGACCTCGAGCATAAGTGTGAACAAAAAGAGCTGGGTCGTAAGGACTGGGAACAAAAACACCAGCAGCAAGAACAGACACATGACACTCAAACCAGGCCTGTGGAGCTTGCTTGAGGCCATAAAGAGAGCGTCTAAGACGAAGCACGAAGCCCTGAGGAACACTGTACCCGGGAGGAGGATACATGTAAACCTCCTTATGAAGATCTCCATGAAGAAAGGCATTTTTCACATCAAGCTAAGAGATAGTCTAGTGGCGAACTACAGCCACGGCTATGGGAGAAAGAACAGTGGTCCGATGAGCAACAGGATCAAAGATCTCATCGTAGTCACGCCCGTACTCCTGCTGAAAACCTCGAGCCACAAGGCGAGCCTTGTAGCGCTCGACAGAACCATCATAGCAGTTTTAAACTTAAAAACCCACTTGCAGGTGATGGGATAAGTAGTAGAAGGACAGGGAACAAGAGCCCAAGTACCAACACGCTCAAGTGCAGCCAACTCCTCAAACATGGCAAACTGCCACTCAGGGTGAGCAAGAGCCTCGCGATAGAAGGAAGGCTCAAGAAGAAGGGTGACAGAAGCCGAAAACCCATAGCGGACAGGGGGAGCGAGACTGGACCGATCACGGAGAGCATACCGTGGGGGTTGTGGAGCGGGATCAACGAAAGGAACTGGTGGACGGCGAGAATAGTGAAAAAGAATAGGTGGACACGACGGCAGAGGTGATGGAGATGGCGATCAAGAAAGAGGTGGTGGTGGTGGAGACTACAAGGAAGAAGGTGCTGGAGGTGGTGGAGCTGAGAGTGGAGAAGATAGAGTAGGAAGAGTCTCAACAGGTGAAGAAGTGGAAGAAGAGGGAATTGCAGAGGTGGGGGACAAAGTAGTAGTGATAGGTAGGGAAGCTAACGGAGGAACGATGAACCACTCAGGAAGACACAAAAAAGAGAGGGACTCAAGTAAGGGAGAAGTGTGATGTGGAGAGTCAAAGGAGTGAGAGTCATCAAAGAAGGAGCAGGACTCATCAAACTGGACATCTCAGGAGACCAGAATCCAACAAGCAAGGGGATCCCAACATCGAAAACCCTTGCGCTCAGAATCATAGTCAAGAAAGGCACACCGTACTGACTGAGCAGAAAGATTTGTCCTCTCCCGAAGCTCGAGAAGAACGTAGACAAACACAGCCAAAAGTGCGAATGTGACTGTACTGAGGAAGGCGATCAAAGAGATGCTCAATGGGAGTAGAACCCTGAAGGGCAGTGGATGGCTGCATGTTGATGAGGAAAACAGCCATGGAAGCAACCTCAACCCAAAGGTGTGAGGGAACAGAGGCAGAGAGCATCAGGGCTCGAGCAGCCTCAAGGATATAGCGATGTTTGCGCTCAGCAACTCCATTTTGAGCATGAGCACCAGTGCAAGAGTACTGAGGGAGGGTGCCATGATCCAAGAGAACCTGTCTAAGAGCATTAGAAAGATACTCACCAGCAGAGTCAGCGCGAAACACACGAATGGGAGAATCGAAGTGTGTGCGAGCCATGGCAGCGAAGGCTTGGTAAGCAGCTAGCACTTGATCACAAGATTTGAGAAAGTAGATCCAAGTGAAGCGAGGGTAATCATCAATAAATATAACAAACCAGCAATCGCCCCTTTCGAAATGAAGGGTTCAGGTCCCCATACATCGGAGTGAACTAAAGCAAAAGGACAATCTGGCACAGACTAACTGCTAGAATAAGGCAGTTGTAGCTGTTTACCAAGCTTACAGCCCTGACAGGGGAGGGAGGCCTCACGAGAAACTTTCTCGAGGACACCATGACTCACACGAGATGATAAGCAAGGACTCGACATATGACCCAACCGATGATGCCACAGAGTAAAACTGGTGCAGGTGCTGCTGGTGGTGAAGGCAGTGGCATCGGACGCGACGATCGACTGGCTGAGATGTTGAGGTGTAGCAGCGGAAGGAAGGCGAAGCCAGTCAAGCTCCCACAGCCATGGGGAGTCACGAGTGCGCCGGCCAATACCAACTAGGGTCCCTGAACTGCGAGCCTGGATAAAATAGGAGTCAGACTCGAGAGTAATGCTGAAACCAAGAACAGTAAGTTGGCCAGCAGAGACCAGCTGCATAGTGAGACAAGGCACATAAGAAATAGAGGGAACACTAAAAGATGATGTGTAGAGTGCCTTGGCCAGCAACTGAGAGGGAGGTGCCATCAGCTGTTTTCACCATCACTGGACTAGCTAGGGACCTCATAGAGGTGAGGTGAGTGAAATCAGGAGTCATGTGAAAGGAAGCTCTAGAGTCCAAATACCAGATACCTGATCCAGTAGAGGAAGACTGGCTGGTAGTGGCAGAGGAGGCCTTAGGAGACCTGGAGAGCTCAAGGCGCTCAACGTGCTGAACCAGAGCCTAGGCCCACTCGGGAGCACGAGACTTAGAGCCTCGAGAAGGACCATCACTGTTGCTGCCAGCTGAGCTGCCTGACTGCTGGTGCTGCTGCCGATCATGGAGAGTCCTACACTGCTAGATCGTGTGCCCCCTCCGACGGCAGTAGTTGCAGAAGCTGCGAGGGACCCCTACAGCAGGTGTCGCTCCTATGGTCGGTGTAGAAGCAGCGGGCACCACCGCCCCCTGCGGCCTGACCACGAGCAGACACAAGAGTAGCGGGAGCAGGAGGAAGCGATGAAGTCATCGAAAGTAGAGGAAGCTCAGGAGCACCCAACACAGTAGCCGACGATGAGAGAATGCCACAGAGGCGAGTCTCCTCAGCTCGGACATGAGTCAGCGCCTCATGCAGTGTCGGAAGAGGCGAGCAAGCTAGGAGCTGAGCACGATGGGGCTCAAACTACGGACGGAGTCGGCTGAGAAACTAGAAAACGCTCGCACCAATATGGTGATCCCGAAGACGAACACACTGCGAGCAGGTGACGTTGGGAGTAGGCTCCAGAGCATCCAACTGACAGTAAACATCGCCGAAGCACCGATGGAAATCATCAACAGTGGAGTCATGTTGTTGCAGTGTCTCGGCCTCACGTAGGAGGGAAGTGTAGAGCGCCTGATTGCTGGGCGGGTAAGTAGCCTGGATGTATAGCCACATCGCCCGAGAAGACTGGGACCACATCAACAGCAAGATTTGGACGCATACTGCCGACGAGGACATGAACAACACGGTTCTCAGCAGCAGTCCAATCGCCCATACGCTCAACCGCGGTGTTGTATGTGCTGGACGACGTGATCAACAGGAGCACCATCATCAGAAGGCTGAGGAGTAGGACCAGGGGCCGCAGGCAGCGCTGGAGGAAGAGTAGTGCCGGTGAGATGTCCCCAGAGCCCCTGGCTGTTGAGGTGCGGAGGAGAGTGGACCAGTCGCGAAAGTTTGATCCGTCAAACTGAATGCTCGGAAGGTAAGCCAGTCCGGAGTAGTGAGACGACGAAGCCATGGTGCAGATCACCGAAACCACTGTGACAACGACAACAAGATGGGCAGAGCGACGATCAGAAGCCCTCTCGGGGGCAACACGCCCCGGAGGCCTAGAAGCGGCCTGCGGCGCGGTCTGGCCCGGCCCGGCGCGAGAGGCGACGGCTCGGGCGTGGGAGGCAATGGGGCGGCCACGGGAGGCGGCGGGGCTGGCACGGTAGTCAGGGGGGCGGGCACGGGAGGAGGAGTCGGTGACGAGGCCACGCCACTGGCGTCCGGCGGCCGGGAGCAGAGGGGCGGCGGCGGCGGCTGGAGGTTGCTGGAGGGGAGGTGAAGGGAAACCCTAACCCTAGGGTTGGCTTGATACCATGTTAGAAGTCTGAAAATGAACTGCTCAACAAGATGGGCCCAAAATGGGATGTAATATACATGTACAGGAGAGAAGGTGTAATATGCAAAAAGGCCCCAAAGACCTATACAATAGCAAAGAAGTCCTATACAATAGCTATTCTAACACCTTCACTCAACTCTTTTTGCGCTACCGCTGAGAGAGTTGTATGTTTATTGATGGATATAATACAGCGGTTGAGACTAGTGTTTCTCTCAACGGAGGAGATGTGGCCGTCGACAAAGATTGTTGGCTGTCGAAATTTTGCCCATTTCCTGTTGTGAGGTATTCGGGATAACTGATGATGATATTGAACAATTTTGGATTTATCCCTATTCCATTTGGGGAAAGGGATTGTGTAGAATTTCTAAATTTTACAGCTGCATTTGAATAATAATATTTAATGTGGTCAATCTTTTCTTTCTTTATTTGAAAAGAAGTTTGACACAGATAAGTTAAAGCCTAGCTGGCAATCCATACAGATATGATACAGCGTACCTGACTGCAAATGTATTTATTGTCTCTGATGAAAGTTTATCAACGTGCTGCTTGTCTTCCATTATAAATATGATCTGCCTCTCAAATGCTAGGGGTGTAAGATCTAGAATATTTAGCTGGCATACAAACAATGTATTAAATTTGCATTTCTTTTTGTTTTTCTTATATGCAATGGAGATTCAGTAGCAGAAGTGTTTGCTGCAAAATCAATCCCCAAAACCATTCAGGTACTTTACTATTCCTGATTACAATTCCTTCTTACAATCCACATCTGAAGAAAGGCTGAAGGACGACACCAATATATTGTTTTCACTAGAATAAATTTGGGCAAATCATTGACTGCACTGATCTCTACTCACAACCATCTTTGTTGCTCCCTTCCCTGAAGAACCACACCATTCAGGTCTCTATACTACGCTCCTTGCTTGACTTTTCACATCATAATTTATCATTTTGGCTACATCATGAATTTTGCTGAAAATGCAGATGCAGCCAAGCTCAAGACCACACAACGTGGACAGTGATAATGTCACATCATTTTCAAACTCGATAGTGAAGATCAGTAATATTGATTGTCCACCCGGAACGGTGCCGATACTGAGGAGCAACAACGGATCTACAAGTGGTAGACCGTTTTATAAAATCACAGGACACTTGTCGGATCAGAACGATGTTAGAAGTGGAGGCCATGTAAGTTAGAACGATATAATAGTTATATAAAATACAGTAAAGCCCCTTCCATCTGGTGATTGATGCCCTCCACTCTATTTTTTCATAGAAGAATTGGTAACCTGTCTTTAGCATTATATGAACAGTTTTAACTCTTCTGTTATAGATTGCAGCAGTAGCAACAAGATCGTCTACCTTTTATTATTCAGAATCAGCGATTTCAATATGGGAGCCAGATCTTGGTCCAGGTCCGGCAAATCCACCAAGATTTACTGGAGCAGTTGCTACAATGCATAATGGTAGAGACTCAGAACTGGGTGGAGTATACGCAGGATGGTTTGTAAGTTCTTACTATCGGCAATCTAGTATATATAAGCATGCAAAATTAATTTCGACGGAAGTCCATTCCAATAAAAAATGTTATTCGTTTGCATTTTGACACTAATTACTCTCACAGGATCAAATTCATTTTACTTTAACTCTTGATGCAGTAGGGTGTTGATGTCAATTTCAAATCATTCTCAGGTTGATCCACATCTCTACGGTGACAAGCATGCCCATTTTGAGATCGGGTGGGTAAGGAACGTTTAACTCTGGATTCATCAAACATACACAGTCGCATTTTCGAAAAGAACCCATTTTTTTAAACATAGAGTTCAATATTATACAGAATGATGGACACAAGGCTTGTACAAATCTTGGCTGCGCCGGGTTTGTCCAAGTCAGCACAAACACCTTCCCTGGAGCCATCATGCAGCCGGTCTCCGTCATCTACGGAACACAATACGAGATCATAGTCACCATCTTCAAGGTCAGTCCCTGCAGCAATTCCCGTGTAATCTTTGGTTCACGGTTCGATTTGGTCAAGAAAAAAAATAGAGAGCCTTTAAAAAGAGATATAAAAATATTAAAATATATTTTAAAATATTTTAAAATATTTTATAAACCTCGAAAAATTATTACCAAAATACTGTCCGCGAAACAAAGTCCAAATGAAAGTAGGCAGTAGTAGTATAACTGCTTTGAAAGCCTGAGCAAAATTGATGTCTCCTAAAGCCTGAACAAAGCGAAGTTTCTTGCTCTGAAATCTGAAACCGGTGCATTCCATGCAGGACGCGAGCGCCGGGAACTGGTGCCTGATGTTTGCGGACGAGTTCGTGGGGTACTGGCCGAAGCAGCTGTTCACCCGCATGCGCGGCGCCGCGAGCGTGGCCGGCTGGGTCGGCGTCGCGGCGGCGGCGCCGGGCGAGACCTACCCGCCGATGGGGAGCGGCCAGGGGCCGGATGCAGGCGACGGAAGAGCTGCCTACTTCAGGCATGCCAGAGTGGTTGATGGCTCCAGGAAGCTCTTCGTCCCTGACCTCACCCAGATCTTCATGCAGACAACGGATGCGAGCTGCTACGACGTGAGCCGCCCCGACACGCCGGGCGAAGGCATGCAGTTCTACTTTGGTGGAGCTGGATGCCCTCCTGCAGCCTAGCGGATCGATCGGCTGCTGCAAAAGTTGTCTTTGATCTATATGAGATATGAATGGTTAGGGAGGAGCTTATGTTAGATCCGTGCATATTGGAACGTATTCTCAGCGTGGCTTGCAGTTTGGGTGGTCAAGCTATTATTTTCTCGCCCTCACTAGCAGAGGACCTTCCTAGCTTACTGTCCTTGATTCGTGCCCAAATAATGGCAAGCTCATACATAAAAGCATCAGGAATAACGACGTCTTCGGTGATATACACATGTGGCTATTTATTTCCCGTGATATGTTACATGAGGGGACATTTAGGTAGGGGTGAAAACGGATCGGATCGTATCAGATAATGTCTAAACCATATCCTTATCCTATAGCTTTTCTCGGAACCGGATACAGCTACAGATAGCACGGTTACGAATACGAATATGGAAAATGCTGGACATGAATACGGAGCTGATTCAGGTCGAATCGAATACGATCACGGATATTTGTTGAAACATAACCCCTCAAAATATATGTGTGAGTTCAATTAAACCAATCGACAAATAGACCATATCACATCAAAATATCAGTTATCACCAATTCACCATGGCATCATGTGATTCATGCAATCATGCATTCATGCATAAGCATACAAGTGATACAGGACATAAACTCATTAACACATAATTATTAGCATTACCAAATACCAATGAACATTGACATAGTTCACGTCTCGTGAAGAAGTTATATTTTAAATTTCCAAAATCTTTCTTTATTCTTTATAATTTTTTAAAGCCCATTCCTATTTTGTTCTTTCTAAGGAAAAGCTTCTTCTATTTTTCTAGGGAAATTTATCCAATCATATATATAAAAGTATTATTTCATATTTGGATTCTACTCATTTTTATGGATTTTTAGAAATTTATTTTTTGAGCCATATACTATTTTCTACAATTTTTACAACTTTCTGATAATATTAAATACGAAAATAAAAAGGGAAATTCCACTTTGCCCTTTGGGCCTTGGGCTGGTGCTTTTGGGATGGGCTCGGATAGCCGACTAAATTGATTCTCGGATATCCAAGTCTGAATCTGAGTCCAACAGATATTGTCATCCCGCATCCGACTAAAAATATCCGAGTTTCGATCCGTATCCGAAAATATTCCGAAAATAACCAATCCGAAGATATTCGAATCCCGATCCGATCAGTCCGGTCCGAGCATTATCCAACTCGTTTTCACCCCTACATTTCATACCATTGTTTTAAATTATATTAGGAAATCTTATATAAAAATGGCCCCAAAAAACCATTCTTTTATATTATAATAATGCACTTTTCATTGCCAAGAACTAATAATATTAATCCTAATATTTAGTTTTTTTGATTAGACGCATGCAATTGGCGAAACGTTTTATTCAAACAAATGTAGAACCAGGATGGATGGTTTTGTGCTTATTACCAGTTCTTCCTCCCGAATTGAGACCCATTGTTTATAGGTCTGGGGATAAAGTAGTGACTTTGGATATTAATGAACTTTATAAGAGAGTTATCCGTCGGAACAACAACCTTATGTGTTAGACAATACTACTGCATGGACATCCGCATGTTATTGAAGATATCACCTTCGGTCATAAATACTTGACGTCTGAGATATATGTGTCGGTCAAAACATTGAAACTTGTACTACAACTATCTTTTAAAATATTTAGATTGAAAGCATATAAATAGTATGCCTAGATTTTGTTTTTGGAAAGTACTTCAATAATATTATAAATTTAGTAGGTTTTATAGATAAACTTATTGAAGTTGTGCTTTGAATACCGTAAAAATTTAAAAAACAACAAATATCTGTGACCGGAGGGATTAAAGTTTGCACTTATATCATGCTTTAAATGCACTTTTGAAAAATACCTACATGTATCATGTATCATTTTAATGTGCTTAATAAATATACTGAATAAATTATTTCCAGCTAAAAATTATGAGTGGACCTACCCAAATGAGGATTTATATTTTGGTGAAATTTTGCATATTCCAGTAATTTCACAGGCTAATAAATATTTTTTACACACAAAACATGAATTTATTACTGGTTTAAGAGTCTTGATGATGTTGTCATAGTGGTGTTGTGAGGCGGCGGTCCTGTCTTGTTGGAGCAGCATGCATGGACAATGTTCTTTCTAGCTGAAACCCATGATAAATTATAATTAAAATAATAGTTGAAAAAATTATTTGAAGAGCTTGATAGAGGTCTGAAGAGTTTAAAAAATTATTCAAAATATTTTCAAAACGATATGAGAATAACCACTCGAAACCTTAAAAAATGCTTATAAAGTGTTACAAAGTTTGGTACGTACAAAAGTAACATTTTTTTACCAGTAACTTTTCTTTTAATTTAAATTAAAAGGAACAATGCTTTAATACTAGCTTACCGTCCATATACTTTATGCATAAACAATGGCAAGCTGATATATAAAAGTATCTAGAATAAGAATGCCATCGAAACGACTTGGACAGTGAATTTGGAAGCACCCCTCCAAGTGAGGTGAAATGCACTAGCACTGGGTGATGGTGCAATCTACGAAAGAGACGGAAAAATTGTAAGAAAATATCATGATTTCTATTGAGCTAGAGTTATATACACATTGAGGCTAGTGCGGTAGTGCCCGTTCTATCAACCCCTTAGAGTAAAGGAAAACTTAAGGGAAAATTAGTATTTTGCTCATACTCTAGTTATCTGCCCTTTATCATGCGAGCAAAGCAAACGCTTACATGTCTTTGCTCGAAAAGAAAGAAAAAGCAGTTGGATGTTTGGGGGACTATAAGTGATCAAGGGATGGCCTCCTTTTTTGTTGTTCGCAATAAAGGATGAAGAAACAATTTTTTCTATCACTACTAGAGAAAGGGCCTTCCCTACCGACACTTCAGTACCGGTTGGGGCCGTACCGGGACTGGCAGTGACAACAGTACCGGTTCAACGGCTAAGGGGCCGTGGGACCATATCAGTACCTGTTCGTGGCTCCAACTGTTACTAACTGGCCGGTAATTTTTGCTCACCTGGCGCCTTGGGGATTCATTACCAGTTTGTGGACTTAACCGGTACTGGACTATAGGATTTAAACTGCTTCTTCTTCCCCAGTCCCCACCAGAGCAGCACAGTGGCGCCTGAGTCGTCCCGACCAGAGCAGCATAGTGGCGGCCGAGAACTGAAGGGGATCAGGGTAGGTGCTTCCCAAATTTTTAATTTGTGGTCCAATTTACTCAAAGCGCAAGTTAAGCAAGGTTAGTAACTTCGTTGGTGTACATTTGATGTTATATGGTGCTTCAATTTTGTTTGAAACAGGGATAAAGTTTGATTTTTTTCCCATTTATGATCCATGAAGATTATCAATGTAGATCGATGTATAGCTCATTCTTTTGTAGCTTGAGCTTAGAACTTGTTTGATTTATGATGTAGCTCCCATTGAAGGTGTGGGTCTACCTCAATTTTATGTCAATTTTGGTTTAACGATTGATGAATAATTTTGAATGTAGCCATCGATCGATCAATTGAACTTTTGTGTGCCTCATTAAGTGGCAAGAACTTGTCGTGTATGAATATAATTTGCATAACTTTTGAATCTAGATTTTGAATAACTTGTCAAGCAAATAATCATTATATTATAAGCAATGTAAAATTATGCATTGCAATATAGTTGTTTTAATAATAGATAGATTTTTTAGAAATTAACTATTATTTTAATTTGGATTTGGGGATTGTTCAATAATTCATTATCGTTGTGTAACGTAATGTTGATAGACCGTCGATGGATGTACATGGATTGGCGCTGCCCGGAGTTTTTGCAAGGCTTAGATGGTTTCCTTCGTGCGGCAACTGCACGCACGATGTCGGGCTACATATGTTGTCCATGCGTGCACTGCCAGAATGAAAAGGAGTGGCAAGGATCCGGCCACATTCACTTCCATTTGCTTACAAGAGGGTTCATGCAAAACTATACCTGTTGCACCAAGCATGGTGAAGAAGAAATTATAAGGGAAGACGACGAATAAGAAGAAGAGGAGGAGCAGGAGGAGGAGGAGGACAATATCCCGAACGCTGGCCAACACTATTCTTTCGAAGATACATTGGGGGAGCTTGGCGATGATGACCTAGAATAGATTATGCTAGATGGAGAAATAGACTACGAAAATGGAAGACAGTATGAAAAGTTTAAGCGCATGTGGGAGGACTACGGTACACTGTTGTACCCAGGTTGCCAACACAAAAAGTTGCATACTGTACTCGAACTGTTGCAATGGAAGGCTACCAATGGATTTTCTGACAAAGGATCGACGATTTGTTATGCCTAATAAATAAGTTGATTCCAGAGGGTAACACGCTACCTGAAAGTACATATGACGCCAAGCAAGTCATTTGCCCTTTGGGGTTGGAGGCACAAAAGATGCATGCGTGTCGTAACGATTGTATCCTTTATCGGAATGAGTACGAGGAATTGGAAGCTTGTCTAGTGTGCAAAACTTCGCGGTATCCTGCATCAGGAAAAAAGAGCAAAAGGACAACATTACCACCACCTTGCGAGCAAGGAAGAGAAAAAAAGAACTATAAAGTTCTTGAGCCGCGTGAAGGTCCCCTCTGGTTACTCCTCTAACATCAAAAGACTGATAAACACATAAGAGAATAAGACTGTACACCTCAAATCACATGATTGTCACGTGATGATGACACAGTTACTCACAGTGGTGGTGAGAGGTATTCTGCGGGACAGGGTTCGAGGGACAATCATAAAGCTGTCTGTTCTTCAACGCGGTGACAAAGAAGATCCTCCAACCTAATAAGCTATCTAATATGCAGGATGACGCGGTAGATAGTCTGGTCAGCCTTGAGATGATCTTCCCTCCGTCTTTCTTTTATATTATGATCCATCTCCTGGTCCACATTGTCAAGGAGATAAAAGTCCTCGGACCCGTGCTTATGTACCCCTTCGAGAGGTACATGGCAATTCTAAAGAAGTATGTTCGTAATCGGTCTCGTCCAGAAGGTTGCAATGCCTAATGTGTTGGCACAGAGGAGGTGATCAAGTTCTGTGTTGATTACATTAACGATCTGTATCCGATTGGTGTACCGGTATCACGCCATGAGGGCAGGTTACGAGGAAAAGGGACTCTAGGGAGAAAAAAATGCTTCTACGATGATCTATGTTCATTTAAACAAGCACATTTCACTGTATTGAAGCAAGCAGCTGTAGTGGCTCCCTATATCCATGATCACAAGATGGTTCCATGCGAACAATACCCAGATAAGTCAGATGATTGGATCACAGTCGAACAAATGGATCGTTTCGGTGGATGGTTACAAAACCAAGTGATGGCCAAGCAAACAGACGATGATCTATTGAAACTTTTGGCTCGGGGACCATCCACGACAATCGTATCGTTTCAATGATATGAAATAAATGGCTACACATTTTACACAAACTACCCAGGATAGAAAAAGCAGCAATCAAAATAGCAGCGTTCGTATAGATGCCTTGGACAGCAATGGAAACATGGACACCTACTATGGTTTCGTAGAGGAGATATGGGAGCTGGACTATGGAGATTTGAAAGTCCTCTGTTTCGGTGCCAGTGGGTCAAATTGCGAGCCGTGGAGATCGACGAATACGGTATGACAACCGTGGACCTCAAGCAAATGGCTTATAGGGATGAACCGTTCGTGCTAGCCAATGATGTCACATAGGTATTCTATGTGATGGACAGGGCCAGCAAATAGAAAAGAAGCAAGAATCAAAAGGACAAGACTAGCAGCTCTGACCCGCCAAAGCGCCATGTGGTACTTCCAAGTAAAAGAAGGATCGTTGGAGTTGAGGGCGTGACAAACGAAGAAGAGTATAACCAGTTCGACGAGTTGCCCCCTCTCACGGTGGATGTAGACATTAGTGTCCTAGATGATGCTGACGAATCACCCTATGTACGTCATGATCATAATGAAGGATCACTTGTAAAAACAAAGTATGTTAGCAAATAAGTCCAGCTATCTCGTACTGTTTTGTAATGCATATGTTAGCAAATATATTTCTATAATTTATACTCCTTCCGTTGATTTTTATTTGATGCTTTTGACTTTTGGACACGACTTTCACTATTTGTTTTATCATTAAATATACTTTAAGAATGACTTACATTTTGCATGTTTGCACTAAATTTTTTAATAAAACGAATGTTTAATGGTGTGTTAAAAAGTCAAAGGTCTAAAATAAAAAAAAAACGCCCGGGCCATGTGTTTGTACAATTTTGATGAAGCTAGGTATGTAGAAATATTTTTGCGCCCTTACCTGTTGACAACGAACTTTCGGTCACACTGGCTAGCAGCGCGCGGCACGGCGGGCGCTCACCCACAGGTTCGGGTTTGAGTCTCGGCCACGCCCCCTGCACGCAAACTTTTTTTCCCCGCGACTACTTAAAGTTTTTACCAAAATTTTGGCGCGTATGGGGTCTTTAGTCCTGGTTGGTAACATGAACCGATACTGTTTGCCGAAATTATCCCGGTTGATGTTACCAACCGGGACTGAAACCCTCCCACTTATATTGAGTTTTCACCAAAATTTTGGCATGTGTGGGGTCTTTAGTCCTGATTGGTAACATGAACTGGTACTGTTTTATGAAATAATCCCGGTTGATCTTACCAACCGGGACTGAAGCCCTCCCACTTATATTGAGAAGCGCGCGACGACGCCCTCTCACTCTCAAATCTCACTCTGTGCCTGACTTTGCTCCAACCCTAGCGCCAACGACCCCCTGCGCGCCGCCGTCCCTTAGCGCCGCTGATGACCCCCATCACGTCGGCAAGCCGCGGGCGGCTTGGGTGCTCTTTATAGCCCTGGTCCGAGCAGCTCTGCAATGGTTTTTTGCCACAAAACGGCTAGTTTTTTACTGCAACGGTTAGTAAAAACGGTCCCCCGTTTTTTGCTGCGCAGCGAAAGTTACCGTTGAAATCTACCAACGGCTACTTTTTCCGATTTCTGCATCGAGGGCTGGGTGCTCTGCTCGGACAGATGTTGTTCCCTGTTCGACGCAACAAAGTTGCTCGGTACTGAGCAGGGTTTGTTCGGTCCTGAACAAGACTTGTTCGGTTGAACCACAACCTATTCGGTCGCCTGTTGCACGTCTTTGTAGCAGGAAATTTACCCTCTTTGTGACTTGGAGTCTCAAGAGGAAGACCCCACTCTAGTAAGAACTTCCACTTGAGTCTCGGGGGCTAGCTATCGGGGATAAAATCACGGCCTATTGCCATGGTCCACTCCCTGACGGCCCAACCAAACAGCCTCCTATGGCCTACTTCCTAGAGGGCTCTATTCAGGCCTATGTGCGTCCTGCCGAACAGCCTCCTGGAGGTTTGGGGGCTTTTATAGTCCCAAATGAGCAGCTTTGTAACGGATTTTTGCCACAAAACGGCTAGTTTTTACCGCAACGGCTAGGTAAAACGGTCGCCTGTTTTCACTGCGCAGCGACAGGAAGTTACCGTTGGAATCTGCCAACGGCTATTTTTTTCAGTGTTTGCACTGAAGGCTGAGTGCCTTGCTCGGACAGATGTGATTCCCTATTCGACGCAACAGAGTTGCTCGGCACAGAGCGGGTTTGTCCGGTCCCGAGCAAGTCCTGTTCGGTTGAAACTTAACCTGTTCGGTCGATTGTTACATGTCTTTGTAGCAGCAAAATTTTTCTCTTTGTGACTTGGAGTCTCAAGAGGAAGACCCCACTCTAGTGAGTCCTTTCACTTGAGTCTCGGGGGCTAGCTGTCGGGGATAAATTACGGCCTATTACCTTGGCCCACTCCCTGACGGCCCAGTCGAACAGCCTTCCAGGGCCCAGCCCCCCTGGAAGGTTCTGTCTGGCCCATGTGCATCCTACCGAACAGCTCTTTGGTCGGCATGGTGCGTAACGGCCAAGGAATCGTGTTTGAGTCCGTCTCGAACAGGAGTTCTGCACGACTACGTGAAGACCCGGACGTTGGTTTCCCGGATTGGAATAGGAGTCGTGATCCCCAAGACTTGGAGTATTCCTTATCTACCTCGGGATGTATTTGGGACGTTGAGTTCGTTACGATCTCGTAGTTAGCCCGGCCCGATTATCCCTCGGTAGGTCGGTTCATCTACACTATATAAACAAGGCCCCTTCGGCATGTTGAGGGGTCAAGGCATCATCTGATAGCGCACCTGATCTTTGCATCATAGCATACTACATCTTGTACACTCGTATTCTCGCCGAGACTTGTTCGTCTCGTCGAGCTTCCACCTTGTAATCCTCTTTGATATAAAGAAAGGCTGGACGTAGGGCTATTATCTCTGCGAGAGGCATGAACCAGAATAAAAACCCTTGTCTCCCTGTTCGTCGCTGGTTGCTGTTCATTCTGCTCGGCGTGTCTCCTATCTCCCTCTATTAAGAACCTTAGTTGACTTGAGATCGATATCTCAACCGTCGACAAGTATGGTGGCCTTAGTTAAATACACATTGAGGCTAGTGCCCGTTCTACCCCTTAGAGTAAAGGAAAACTTAAGGGAAAATTAGTATTTTGCTCATACTCTAGTTACTTGCCCTTTGTCATGCGAGCAAAGCAAAGGCTTACATGTCTTTGCTCGAAAAGATAGAAAAAGCAGTCGGATGTTGGGGGGACTATAAGTGATCAAAAGGTGGCCTCTGTTTTTGGTGTGCGCAATAGAGGACGAAGAGGCGGTTTTTTATTGGACTCTGCTTTAGCTTCTAAAAGCCTATAGCGGCCCATTTTGGCCCGTTGAGACCCATGTGGAGGGTACCCCGGTTTGATGATGCATACATGTGACAAGATGGAATTTAAGGTGTTTTGAAGAATGTTAAATGGTGCATTTGTGGAAATTGCCGTGGAATTGAAACCGGACCATTGTGCTGAGTTTGGTGGTAGGGTAATAGTTTTCATCGGACGTGGTCCGGTGGATTTTGTTAAGCTGACACGTGGTTTGATGATGCCATTGGATTCATCCAAGATCTATGCACATCAAGTAGATAAATGTACAACAACACTAACATTTGTCATACGGAGCACACACTCCATGGAGTCTCAAATATTTTTACTATGTAGGAAAACGAAATGGGTGTGTGTGTGTATAGTTATGATATTATTTTGGTGTCATCCATATGAAATTTTTTTGGTGTCCAACGTCCTGGAGATGTGGAGGCTCTTGGTGGGGTGCCGTGGAGGCTCGGGTGACGACGTGCAGCGGCTCCGCCTCCCACGGCAGCGTGGCATCTGCACGATGCTCTCTGCATTGTCCTCCCCTGTTCCGGCTCCTCGACAACGGCGTCCACCTCTGGCGGCCGCCAGTTTGGGCTGCGAGTTCTACGTGGGCACACCCAGCCCCGGCGGGGGTGGCTACGTCGCGCCCACCGGCGGTGTTGGCCGGCTCATTTGGGGGTGCTCGCGGTGGCGGCGCCACCCCATTATCTGTCCCCCTATCCTCCTCTGTGGTGGCTTTGGCCTGATCCGCCGGTGGCCTCCCAGTCTCTGCTAGATATGAAGGCGCCGACGGCTGTCTCGCCCCCCTCTGAGGTGGCTTCGGTTACAGTTGGTTGTGGCCGTCGACGGTGGACAATCGAGCTGCCCCCTATTCCTCCTTTGCTACAGCCCGTGATTGGGGCAGGCTGCTGTGACCTGTCGTGGTCATCCTCCTTCGCTGCCTTGCCTTGCTCTAGCGCCCTCGCGTGCGTGGCCTTTTGCCCCGTCATGCGCGCCTAGTTGATCGCGGTGGCTGGTTTTCAATGGTGGCCGGTGTGGCAACCGTCCTCCTTGTCTTTGATCGTCCGTGTTGTGCCCGCCCCCCTTCTTTCCCCGTCCAGCTGCCCTCCTTGCAAGGGTACAGGTTTGTTTCCCTCTTCCCGTGTCCCATACACCAGTCGTGCATCGTCAGTAAAGCTGGACGCTCGGCTTCCCTTCTTCTTCATCCCCACCTTCGTGCACAGTGGTGTAGCTTAGCATTGGCTTTCCCTCTTTCTTATTCCTTCTTCCCCTTCTCCTAGGCCCGTCTTGGCGGAGACCGCCTTGGGGGGTCCACTTTGGTAGATGGTCGAAGTGGACGGAGCAGGTGGGCTCCAGGGACGTGTGTCCGGCGGCTACTCGGTTCCTCTCGTGGTGGCGTTGTGAGACGTGGCCCGTCCTTCGACAGAGCGACGATCCCTGTCTCTAGCCTAGTCCCGTCCTCACCTCCATGTCCTCCCCTCCCTACAAGGTGCCTAGTCTCAGCGTATTTCAGCTGACAGGTTTTTTGGGACCTAATCCGGTTGTTCGGCAGTGATGGTGTACGCAGCTAACTCACTCCTCTCTTCTCTCTTCGACGTAAGAACACAAGAACAAATGCCAGATTTTACCCAAGTTTAGGCCCCTGATCGTGTAGCAGCCCTAATCATGCTCAAGTTTCTTGCGATGTGTAAACTGACTATTTTTTGGAGTCTGATCTCAGAATCGATCCTTCGACCCCTTTTACAGACGCACCCCCCAGACATTATATACTCGGGGCGGCGTGGGTTACAACGTACTAAGCAGTGTGCATTGAATGATCCAGCCACTATAGCCATCATTCCTCCGGTTCCTCTTAGTGTTCGCTGCCATCTTTCTTGCCCCTGCTCTGATAACGGGACAGGTTGGATAGGACAGCGGCTCACCTGCCCCGAGCACCTTTCTGTCACACCGCAGCTAGTGTGAACGAGACGACTACGGGCACGGTCACAGTGTAGCTGACATCACTAGCGGGGTGGGAGCAATCATGCCGTCAGACCTCCGCCCACTCTGTCAGACCAGTTCCGTCACATTGAATGATCCGGATTCGATGTATCCCGGAGAAATCCTTAGCAAGGAAGCTTCCTTGCATCTTCAACCTGTATCCATGACAGTGGGGCCTGCTCAGCCCCTCCTGCCCCTGCGTGCACACCCATCCAACTGCTCGCCAGGCGCCACGGGTCCTGGTCGCTAGGCACCTGAGGCGCCACGGGTCCTGGTCGCTCGGCACCTGGGGCCTGGTTGCCCGCCTATGCGCCGGACCACCATATGTCCTGGTCGCCCGGCGCCTGGGGCCTGGTCGCCGGTCTGTGCGCCGGACCGCTGTGTGGCCGAGACAAACAGGTTGAACTTTATTTTATTTGGGACCAGACCTTGATCCGCTCAGGCCCGATGTTGCTGAGTATGGGGCGCTCCCTGATTGGACTCTGGTCCCACATGGCAGCAGAGCGGGAGCACACCCCAGTGTAGAATACACCGATAGTGGCGTTTCCTGGGTTAATGGCACGGTTCGGCTTGCGCTGGCTGGGTTGCGTGGAGTCTGGTTTACTTCGCTTCCCGTGCGCAGGCCACCAGCGTGTGTTGTCTCCTCTCCGGTGACTTTGGCTGGCGAGCCTCCGCCGATAGCGTCCCCGTTCTCTGCCTCTTGACCCGATCCCATCTCCGCCGTCTTGACCCTCGCTTTCTCCATGGTGTCGGGTGGCGTGAGCAGCGTCTTCCGTGTCAGGTGGCGGCGTTCGTGCTTGCTCTCCGGCTCCGTGTCTTCAGCCGGCAGCTTAGTTCTTCTAGTGATTTCGACCTTCGGTCCCTGCCTTGTGTGCTCGTATGGCAGGTCTTGGACGAAAGCCCTGCCCTTTTGGGCTAGTGTTGGCGTCATATTTGGTGTCATTCCTTCGTTGGAGGCATCACTTTTTGGACCTTTCCCTGCTCTTGGTGAAAACCCTAGCGGTTTTACGACGACGGCGGGTTCTACCCGTCGCTACCTTATTAGAGGCGTCGTGGTCGCCGTCTTGTGCTATGGGTTTCCGCTAGATCTGCTGTTTCAGGAGTCGTTCGCCGTTGTGTGAGTGTTGTTGGTGCTTCCCCTTTCTCTGTCTCCCGTATCACTCTCATGTTCAGCCTTTGGCCTAGGGGCGGCGGTGGGGCTGCATTCATTTTTCTCCTCTGTAGGTGGTGTCCCGGTGGTGGTCGGATGTGTGTCTGACTTTGGTGAAGGTTGCATCGTAGCGTTGTGGTTGTATCCCGTGCTTGCATGAGTTTTTTTATTTTATTTTCTTCTGCTAATAAATAAAATAGGACGACAGTTATTCCGCTCCTTTTCAAAAAAAAAAATGCTTCACCGTCCCATTCCTGCGTGCCCTGCTCTGGTCGCTGTTGATGCTTGAGCCCGTTGGTTGAACTGGTTCTGTGGTAGCCGTGGGCGGTTGGCGTCGAAGAGGGGGATCACGTTGGTGGTAGTGGCGCTGGGGTAATGGGGGTGGGAGGGCAGCAGTTTGTGGACTGGAGCAAGGTGAGAATTATTCTTTGTGACAGTGACCCATCCAGCTCCTGGGAGATGCTTCGCGTCCTCTGCAACTGCTCTTACTAAGGTCAACAACTTTAGCTTGGTATCTGTAGTCTCTGGCTGCTTGATCAATCATTAGGATTGGGATTAAGCTTAGTATCTGTAGTCTCTGGCTGCTTGATCAACCATTAGTAATTTAGGATTGGGATTGTGTTTGCTGTTTACCAGGGGCTTAATTATTAGTAGGAGCAACATGTTCTATTCTAACGATGTGCGTGTTGTAAGGTGGTTGTCATGTTGGCGGACTTTTGATTCTGCTGACTTAAGCCAAGTTCTCACGGCAGGTGATCAACGTGCTCAACTACGTGAGGGGGCAAATATCGACATCATCCTGGCCGAGGTCGATCGGCCAGTTTCCAAATGCTTCAAGATGCTCAAACACATTGCCAGGAACAAGAAGCTACGCCACAACCCCATCATCCTGGCCGAGGTCGATCCGCCAGTTTCCATGTGCTATGTCATGTTTGTAGTGATGCTCTCCATGTTGATTGAAATATGCGGTAATGGTATCATAGATACACCATAGATATACATGAATGGCCTCTCTTTTATCCTATCATCTTGATTTTTTTTTTGTGCTGACATATGTGAATTAGCCTCACCCAAAGGGATAGTTTCATATAGTTTTATAAAAAAAATCATGTAGTTTTCATAGTGTCAAAAAATTTCATATAGTTTTCACGTAGTATCATATAAGTTTAGAAAGTTTCACATAGTTTCAAGAAATTTCATATGGTTTTCATGTGGATTCATGTTTTAGTTTCATCAAATAGTTTCATATTGGTTCAAAAGAATTATTTAGTTTAGTTTTGAAAAGTTTCATTTTGTTTTCATGTAGTTTCATATTATTTCATATCTATGTGAATTAGCCTCAGAATAGTTCCACAAAGTTTCATATAGTTCCAAAAAAATCATATAGTTTACATAGTTTTCAGACAGTTTCATATAAGCTTTAAAAAACTTTAATGTAGTTTTTAAAAAAGTTTCATTTAATTTAGTAATGTTTTGTATAGTTTCATGTCGATGTCATCACAACACCGGTTGACATCATTACCCATATTAATTAGTCTTATCATTGGGACAGTTTCCTAAAGTTTTATGTTGTTTTTTTTTAAAAAAATATAGCTTTCATAAAGTTTCAGGTATTATTAGAAAATTTTTATGTAGTTCTCCGAAAGTTTGGCGTAGTATCAAAAAATCATGTAATTTTTGAAAAGTTTCATGTAGTTTTGACATAGTTTTCATGTCGACGTCATCATATATCTGCTGGCATCATCAAGCATATTATATGCATTTTTGTCTTTCCACTCATCCATTAGGTCATTAGAACTTGTCACCATCCTATGTAGATGGCCAAACGGACTGTCCGGGTACGGTTAGGTACGCACGGTCGAAAAAGAGCCGTGCCGTGTCGGCCATGGGCTAAGGCAAAGGCCCAGGCGTGGCACGGGCCAGCCATGGGCTGACGCAAAGGCCCAGGCGTGGAACGGGCCAGCCATGGGCTGACGCAAAGGCCCATGTGTGCTACCACTTCCAAGGATCTAACTCGCGACCTCTTAGCAGGGAAGAGTCCTAGCGCCCTCCCCATAACCAACAAGACATGAGTTGGTTTGTGTTTATTTAGTCTTAGACATTCTAATATACATACATGTAATAAAAAATTTTAAAAAATAATCGTGCCGGGCTGGCCCAGCGTGCCTAGCCTTTGGCCCAGGCATAACACGCCTAGTTAGGCTGGGACAGCCCGGGCTTGATTTTCACCGTGCCGTGCCATGCTTCAGGCCGAGCCAAAATACCGTGCCTCATGCCGGCCATTTAGCCTGGCCCATTTGGCCATCTATACCATGTTGTCGTCCCTCCCATATATTGGCCCATAAAACATTTATTATTTTATAATAAATGTAGTTTTGATTACCAAGAAATTAGTAATTAATATTTTTGTGTTATGCTATTTCGTACCCTTAATCATGCATGGTCATGCTTATGCTAGTGAATATAAAATTTTGCACTCATACAGTGCTGTTAATGAACTTCTGAAAAGTATGTTTCCATTTCATTTTCATGTGCCTAATATATAAATAATATGGCCAAAACTTTTAACTGTACCTACCCTAAGCAGGGATTAAAATTTCAGGAACATTTTACGGATTTTGGTAATTTCACAAGAAAACGGTTTATCTTACAACAAAAATATGAATCTAATTAATGTTTTTAAGTGTCTTGATGATGTTGTCATTGCTGAAGGAGCCAAATTAAGAAGCTTGATGATGTTATCATTGCTGGAGCAGCAACAAAACATTATAAATAGGCTGTTTGGTTGCCTTCTCAGTTGAACCAGGTTGTATGAGCTGAGCCAGGCTGATTGGAGCCAGGCTGAGATGATGCAAATGGTTGCTTTTTTGTTAGCTGTACGAGATTGTACGGGCTGCGTAGAGATGTTGTTTGGTTAACCGCATTAACGGGAGAATGGCATGGACAAATCCAAAAGAGGGATGAAACATAATAAAAAATAAATCTAGAAAATCAAAATAACAAAAAATCAATTACGAAAATAAAAAAATTCAAAAGAAAGTCTCATAAATAAATAAATTCAAAAATGGAAATTTTAAACTTTTAAAATTTATATGGCAAGTGTGGTCTCGTTTCGTTCGAAAAAATATCAATAACCCATTTTTGAAATCGGTTAGGTAATCGAAAATACTAATTAAAAGATATAGCAAATAAATGAATCAAATGTGTCGCGCATGTGGTTGTTGCTGCATCCGCGGAGCCTGGCTCTCGGGAAACGCCCAATTTTGTCGTATCTCCAGAGTCTAGCCCGGATGGGGTAATTGCATCTGGAGAGCCTGGTTCAGATGGATGAGAAGGCAACCAAACACCCTAGTTTTGTATCTTTAGATGCAAAACTCCTTAGATGCAGACAACCAAACAGCCTAACCTACTGTCTAGCTGTATTTTGGTTGCTTTTGCCAAATTGAAACTCTTAAATTTATAAACTTTAAAATGATATTCCTAACATTACTGAATTACTACTTTGTCATTCTATGTTTTTAGTATTATTCAAAACTTTTAGTCCATTTAATTGGCTTTGGAAATGATCATTTTGTGCTGTTACACTTGCACCAGAGACCTTAACTCACGTTTAAATTTGGAATATTTTAATTCTTTTCTAAAATTTCAAGATTTGAAATATTTACACTTGCACCAGAGACCTTAACTCACTTTTAAATTTGGAATATTTCAATTCTTTTCTAAAATTTCAAGATTTGAAATATTCACTCATATTTAGAATATTAAAATTCAAACTCAATTTGAAAATTAAGCTCATATTTTAAATTCAAAATTTATAAATTTGAAATTGCATTCTCAATTTCAGAAATTTAAAATCATATTTGATTTTTTAGTATAAAAATTTTAAATTTCAAACATAAAATAAAAATTCCAAAAATTAAAAGGTCAACTTATATTTCCAATTTCTATATCTTAAGTCAGTTTTCATATTCGGAATCATATTTTTTCTAGAATTCAAACTCAAAATGGCGTCTAGTGTTTGAAAACCCCGGAATAGTTATGTGGTGGGCGGCAGTGTTAGTAGTGGCATTTTAAAGTTTACCGAATGGCAATTAGGTCATTTGGTGAAGTCAATCGTCAATTTTTACAGAAAAATAAATTGAATAAAAGAATTATATTCAAGCCTTAGCCAAACTCATTTGGTCTCGGCTGCGAAACTGTGTGCCAAAGAGGAGACAAGGATAGCAAAATACTAAGGACATATATCTTGGAGATACATTTGGTTAAAAAAAATATCTTGGAGATATCACAACAATTTAACATTAGAATTTTTTGTCCGAGTTTGTTTCTTTGTGAACTAAATTACAAATGAATTTGATATTATGATGCAAGCATCTTAGATATTTCATATTTCTAATATTATATATATATATATATATATATAATCGTAATAACTTCGTATAGCATACATTATACGAAGTTATACGAGATTTTTTTTGCTATTTGTTTTGCATTTTTTAAATTTGAAAAATGCAAAACAAATAGCAAAAAAATCAAAAAATTGTAAAATTTGGTACAATAGGAGAGTTTATCAAGATGAACAAAATGTACGATTCAGGTCGAAGAATTTCATCGTAGATTTTGCAGAAAACGCGCGACTGACGGCGCGACTGACGGATTGCCGACCGATCCCAGCCCAACTCTCTCTCTCTCTATATATATATATATATATATATATATATGGTACTTGTTATACTCTGCTTTACTCTTGTGCACTACATCATTGTAGTTTCAATCTCTCATTGTAGCATGCATTGTGTATGACCAAAAAAACTGCAGCCATGGCAAACGACGGATGGGCGAGACATGGATTTCTTGTACTTCAGATTCTCATACTTAGTGCGGAGCTTGTAGTAGAAGCGATTTGGCCTAATTCAATCGTCACCACGATTACGGTTCGTGATCTCTTTCGATCTTGCAATCATATCCAATTTTTTTTCTTGCCCATAGACTGATGCCCTTATTTTTTTCGTAGAGCGAAGGTGGGCAAATCTTTGACTGCGTTGATTTCAATTCACAGCCATCTCTGAAGCACCCTTTGATGAAGAACCATACCATTCAGGTTTATGACATATATGTTCCTTGCTCGGCTTTAACCCATTGTGCATCAGTTTCAGGCCTTCTCGGTAACATCCTGCCCTTGTTTCTGATGCAGATGCAGCCAAGTTCATCTGCATACAGTATATATGGCGTTAATGTGACAACATCTTCTGACTCGAGAGTTGAGTTGAGTAGAGTCAAATGCCCATCAGGGACAGTGCCGATCCTGAGAAGTTACAATGGACACACAAGCGCTGAACATTTTTACAGCATTGGAGGATACCAGCGGAAGGACAATGGCAACAGTTACAGACGTGGCCACGTAAGTCTTAACATAGTTCTAGCAGAGTTTGTGGTGCTTTCAATTACATAAGTTCCATAATTTTATCGACCGTTCGAACGGAGCTGAATTTTTTTTTTACAAGTTTTTTTCCTTGTTAGATTGCGGCGGTCGCGACAAAATCATCTACGCTTTTTTGTACACAATCGCTAATTTCAGTTTGGGAGCCAGATCTTGGTCCAGGAAAACAACCCAGATTCAGTGGAGCAATTGCTACAATGCAAAATGGGAGAGAACCAAAATTCAGTGCCGTTTACGCAGGATGGTTTGTACGTTCGTATTATCAAGTTGAAGCTCCATTCTTTTGGACAGTAATTTTTTTTATCGAGCTTTCAACATTAACTAGCATAGAAACAGTTTTAAATTGGTGAATAACTTGGATGATAAATATACACCTATTACTATTATATTATTTTCACTAGAAAAATTCGAGAAACGCTGAGCCTAAAATCTGAAAAATAAATATAATAGTTTATTTATTTATGCTAGTCCGTGAACAATAAATGATATTTTTCTAGATGTTGTGTAGGATTTATGCGATGAACAACTACCACATATTTTTGCTCTGTTGGATGTTTCTTGAGTCCCAACGAACGATTATACATTTATACTCCTTCCAGTTTAATAATACTTGACGTTTTAAATTTGTCCTAAGTCAAATTTTTAAAACTTTCCTATAAAAATCTTTTAAACTATTTAGATTGTGTACATAAAAACCATACATGTAAATTTGTCTTGAAAAATACTTTCACAATATCATATTTTTGATGATTTTGTAAATATATTTCATTAGTAATTGATAGTCAAAGTTATATTTTGAAAAAATTGTCAATGTCCAAAACGACAAATATTATGAAACTGTACAGAGTAATATGTTACTCTTTCTTAGCTCTTATTTTCCAGTAACTATTTCTGAACCAAGTGCAAAACAATAGGCCTCATATCAAATCTATCTTAGTGTGACCTATCAATAGATTATGAACTACATAGTACTAGAGAACTTACCGGACAAACAAAACACGAATTTTATCTAAGCATGTCTTTGGATCAATCTATACCTTTTTATTATTTCTACAATAGTTTTAAATGTTGAATTTTCACAGAAAATGTTTTACAACTCTTTTTAAAAGAATTTTTGAAATTATACAGAGTGTAAAAATCAGAAGTTTTATCAATGACATGTAGGATAATAAACGAGCAATTGCAATGACACAGATGAGATGATCTCCTGACCGATAGTGTGAAGGTATTAGATTTCTCTATAATAGCGTGTTAGATATTTTTCCATTCACATTGGGCGGATTGGAGATTTCAGCTGGGCCATGCCTTCAACCCACCTGTTCTGCGTGTCTGTGCCTGTTTCCGTGCAGATTATTATATAGGGATAATACTTGCACCATTGTGATTTCTCTCTTGTAAGTCATCACAATTGTATGATTATTGTTGTATGCCATTATCAAAACACGTATTTGTTTATGTTTAGTTCCAATAAAAAGATATGGAAAAAATCTCAAAGCTAACAATTATTCCACAACTTGAATGTACATATAGCTTTAATAATTAATCTATTGCGATTAAAACATTTTTACAAGAAATTGAATATAAAAATATGTAAAATACCATTGAAATACAGATTGAATGTGCTGCATAATAATGACATTGTGATTTTTGTGTTGTTCTTTGTATGTTAATAAAGCTTAAATAAAAAAGATAAGTTTGTTCCAATGGCACATTAGGCAATAATCACATAAACGCGATGATAAATATGTGACTCACATAATTACATAATGTGAGGTTTCAATATGCAATATGCAATGACACCGGGAGCATCAAACTCTCTGGCATATGAAGTACATACATATTAAAATGCATATCCATAAAAAAGAACTCTTCACTCCTATTAATAAGAGACTCAAGCACGGTTCAGAAATCGCTAGTTAACCGCGGACAACTGCACCTCCACGGGCCCGGTTAGGTAAACTGGCGGTTTATGGTTTAGGGGTTTGAGCAAAATTCGTTTAAATAAATTTTGATTGTAAAATATACATGAAAATTTTCATTCTAAGCATTTTGGCTTAAACAAAATTTTAAAAATAAATTTATAATGTATATTTCAAAGAATTTTACCAATTTTCACTGATTCCGCTTTTTTACAGTTTTCCTCAGAAACCGTGTCTAACCGCGAAAAACTGCCGGTTACCCACAAAAAACCGCGGCTAACCATTTACAAAACCGAAAAGATGGAGTTTTGAATTTGAGACAAAAAAACATATGGATCCGCCGGACCGCGGTTAATCGGCTCGGAGAGCTCTGACGGTTTACGACCATCATTTCACTCCACTATCGATCACCTAGGCATTGTTTCTTTGCGCTCAAAATTGCTGAAAAATTTAATCTAAAAAAGTTGTGATCAATCGAGAGACGTCTCAAAGAGACCAAAAAAATATAAATAAAAATTAAAGAAAAGAAAATTAACTATAAAGTATCACATCATTTGATTTGTACAAAAACAATAAATTTTAATTTAATTTAAACTGAAAAGAACAATGCCTTAATCTAAAGATCCATACATCATAAGAGTATTTAATTATAAAAAAGGTCTATTTTGCACCCATAACTATTATGTTTCGTATGCATAACCTCCGAAATATGAAATCAGATATTCAAACTAATAAAAATATAAAACAGATGCAAATAACCCCCGAAAACAATTTTGGAGGTGGTTTCACTTATACATGATTCTCCCTTTTATAGGGAGAACAGACTTGATTCTAAGGAATGATCGACTTGAACTATAAGAAAGGAATTACTTGAAGTTTAAAAAACTAATCCCTAATAGATAGAAACATACGCTAAAATAACCACAGGCTGGGGCCATGCGCTACAGTACCCGCGGGTACTGTTCACGCATAATACAATACCCGTGGTACTGTTCATGACCTGTTTGAGCCCTATTGGGCCTGCCCATGACATTACTCTCCCCTTCAAATCAACCTTGTTCTTAAGGTTGAAGCGATGATGCCCAAGAACTTGACGTCGATGTTGAAGTCGAAGTGCATCACCATGCGCATGTCATAGCCCGATGGTCTTGTGTGGCTGCAACACATCCACCGATGAGGATGCAAATGTCGATGTTTCGGTCGCCGGGTGTGTGCTCGACATGGAGCGACGCAAGGCCTGATGTTATGAGGGTGTTCCTCTTGAAACCTTGTCTTTTAGGAGAAATCACCCAGGAGATCAGCATGTGGTTGCCAATAGGATAATCAAATGCTATTGTTGGGTGTCGTAACAACATCATTGATGGTATTGTGGTTGCCGACCAACCCAGTGTCATCATGATGATGCTGTTTTGGAGGTGGCACTGTGGTGCGCGGCTATGCCTAATGTCGTCGTGTTGCCCTGACTCCAATTCCTCCACCGCATTTGTCGACGGTTGAGATATCGATCTCAAGCCAACTAAGGTTCTTGAAAAAGGGAGATGGAAGACTTGCCAAGCAGGGCGAACAACAATCAACGAGCAACAGGGAGACACAGGGGTTTTTATCCTGGTTCAGGTCTCTCGAAGAGATAATAGCCCTACGTCCAGCCTTTCTTTATATTAAAGAGGATTACAAGGTGGAAGTTCGATGAGATGAACAAGTCTCGGCGAGATTATGGTATACAGGAAGTAGTATGCGGGAATGTCAAGTCTCTTGGCCCCTATACATGCCGTAGGAGCCTTGTTTATATAGTGCTGAACAACCGACCTACCGAGGGATAATCGGGTCGGGCTAACTACGAGATCGTAACGAACTCATACATGCCAAATACATCCCGAGGTAGATAAAGTATACTCCAATTCTTGGGGATCACGACGTCCGCTCCAATCCGGGAAACCAACGTCCGGGTCTTCACGTAACCGTGCAGAACTCTTGTTCGAGTCGGACTCAAACACGAAGTCTTGGGCGCCACGGATCACACCGATTAGGAGGCTGTTCGGTACGATGCTCATGGGCTTGAGAGAACCTTTCAGGGAGCCAGGCCCTAGGAGGTTGTTCGATTGGGCCGCCAGGGAGTGGGCCGTAATTTTATCCCCGACAGCATTCTCCTTATTGCTACGTGCAAGCACGCAACAGGGGATACGACCCTTGACGCGGACGAGACGAGCTGTCGTCAAAGCTACCGCCTTTGGCTGTTATCGGAGCCACCGCCTATGAGATATAGATCGCAATTTTTATTGGATTGTTTGGATGATAATAAAAGATACATGATTCTTCCTTTTATAGGTAGAACAGACTTAGATCCTAAGGAATGATCGACTTGAACTATAAGAAATGAATTATTTGAACTCTAAAAAACTAATCTCTAAAAGATATAAACATATCCTAAAATAACCATAGCCTGGGGCCACGCGCTACAGTACCCACGGATACTGTTTACGCGTAATACAATATCCGTGGTACTGTTCATGACCTATTTGAGCCCTATTGGGCCTGCCCATTAACACCATGGTGTGGCGCTCGACATATAATGGTCTTAAATGTAAGCATCAAATGTCCATACATGTTCTCTCTCCTCTTTACACGCCGGCCTCCTCCCTCCGCCTAGCTGCTCGGCCTCCACCCCAAGCTCGATGCCACCATCTCGAGGTCGCCAACGGCCATCCTGAGCCCTGCGGCGATCATCCCGAGCTCTCGTCGTCCTTCGTCCCTGCTCGATCTACCTTGCAACCGAAGGAACACTTCAGTTGAGAAGGGATTCAACATAAAAGTTGATACATCAAACAATTCTACGGAAGCAAACTAACTGCATCCCTGCTACGTACTTCTCAGCAAAATCGTTTCCAAATTCAGTGGAGTGATTCCACAACAATAACAGATTGGACTGATGCTTTCTGTACATGCCCAACGGAAAACATATTTCCATGACGCGTTTCCATTTCAACACGATATCAGACCCAGAAGCCTGGAAATCATTCATGTAGGACCTGTACTGCTCCATCCATTCTGATACGATGGTTGTTTTGAAAATTTACACGGTCTTCGAAATATAAGTTTGACCATCAATTAGAATTATATTTTATTTTTAAAATCTATAAAAATATGATGTTACGTAGATGTTTTCGAGATAAATTATATGTATGCTTTTCATATGCCCAATTCATATAGTTTAAAACATTTTGGTTGATAAATTTTTGAATCTTTTGAATTAGGAAAACTTTAAAACGATTGTTATTTAAGAATAGAGGGAGTACGTGTTTGCAAACCGAAACATGATTCAACGTATTCCTGAAACACACAAACAGTTCAAGTGGTGATCTGTGCTACCGGGGACATTTTTACACCAAGAGGACATTCGCCTTAAATCAGTTCCGCCAAACCATACATGCACATCCTAAATTAGTCCTATAAGCATCAGGCGGGAACTTGCTCTAGTTCCTGAGGTGGTCCATTCCTGTGCATTACAGCATTAGTGTGTTGATGTGGGCTTTACTACTGCATTGTCAGGTTGATCCAAATTTCTATGGTGACAACAAAGCCCATTTTGAGATTGGATGGGTAAGAATGTGTACCCCAGTATCAACAGATCTCTTCGGTTAATTAAACATATAATGGAACAACTTGTATACCTATTGGAACAATGTATTTTGTCTGCTGGAACAATAGGCTAACCCAGTTGAAACAAAAAAATATCCAGTATGGTGAACTGCTGGAACAATTTTATTTGCTTGTTGGAACAGTCTTATTTACCTGGTGGAACAAATTATTTTTTGCTTTGTGCTTCTAGAACAATTATAGTTGTCTTGTGGAACAATTATATATTAACAATTATATTTGCTTATGGGAACAACTGTATTTGCATGTGGGAGCAATTGTATTTGTCTTTGGGAACAATTATATTGCCTTTGGGAACAATTATATTTGCCTTGTGGAGCAATTAAATTTGCCTGTGGGAACAATTATACTTGCCTGTGGGAACAACTATATTTGCCTTTCGAAACAACTATATTTGCCTGTGGGAACAATTATATTTGCTTTTGGAACAATTATATTTGCCTTTGGAAGCAACTATATTTGCTTTTAGGAACAATTATATTTGCATGTGGGAACAATTATATTTGCCTTTGAGAACAACTATATTTGCTTTTGGGAACAACTATATTTGCCTCGTGGAACAATTATGTTGCATGTGGGAACAAATTATATTTGCCTTTGGGAACAATTATATTTGTTTCGTGGAACAATTATATTTGCCTTTGGGAACAATTATATTTGCCTGTTGGAACAAATTGTATTTGTCTTTTGGAACAATTATATTAGCTTTTGGGAACAATTATATTAGCTTTTGGGAACAATTATATTTGCCTCGTGAAACAATTGTATTTGTCTGTGGGAACAATTATATTTGCATTTGGGAACAATTATACTTGTCTTGTGGAACAATTATATTTGTCTATGGAAATAACTATATTTGTCCTTAGGAATAATTACATTTGCCTCGTGGAACAATTATATTTGTCTGTGGGAACAATTATATTTGTCTTTGAAAACAATTATATTTGTCTCGTGGAACAATTATACACCTTGGGACAAATTTTTGGTGCTATTGCACCTTATTTTCCTTTCATATATGACTGACTGAAGTAGAAAATAAAACTGCATGTTTTTTCTTCATCAAACACGCCAACCAATAAGAAAAAGGTGATACTAGCTAATAACAACGGACACTCTACAAGAAGCATTTTTCTTTATATAACCTTTTGAAGCGGGAGTACACTTCATATCTGAATGAAAAGTAGCCTCATAGATGGATCGATGACCAACTAATCATGGTAGGCTATGTGAAAAGCAAGTAGAGAACAGGCACAACAACAGATCACGTGCGGGAACAAAAAATACGGAGTTAGCTTGCTACAGAACCATGGTTGCTTGAGCTATGCATGCGGATGGCTACTGGGCTCGTTGCATATAATGTTGGGCCGGAAGCACGCGGCCGACGAAACATGTCCGACGGTCGGACGTTCGTCTTTAAGCATTTTCCTATTATAATCCATATTTATAAAAAATAACTTCTCACTGCTACTAATAACAGACTCAGGGTTTTTCTAGTACGACCATCATTTTACTCCACTATCTATAACTTATGCCTTGTTCTTTTCATCTCAAAGTTGCTGAAAATTTTAATCTGATAAAGATGATCACTCGAGAGATGTCTCGTAGAATTCAAAACATTATGAAAAATTATTATAGAAACTCTAAGAAAAATTATTTAAAACCCCACAAAAATGAGTAGAAAGTATCACATCATTTGGTTTGTACAAAAATGATAAATTTTATTTTAATTTAATTTAATTTAAAATGAAAAGAACAATGCCTTATTCTAATGATCCATACATCATAGAAATATTCAATTATTAAAAAAACCTATTACACCATAAACTATCTTGCTTCGTATGCATGACCCTCGAATTATGAAATTAGATATTATAACCCATAAAAATTAAAACCGGTGCAAATAACCCTCTAAAATGATTTTTGGAGGTGGTTTCACCGCCATGGCCATAGTGTGGCTCTTAACATATAATGGTCCCACAAATAAGTATCACATGTCCATGTTCTTTCTCCTCTCTACATGCCGGCGTCCTCCCTCCACCTAGCTGCTCGGCCTCCACCCCAAGCTAGATGCCACCATCTAGAGGTCACTAACGGTTATCCTGAGCTCAACAAAAATCATCCCGAGCTCTCCTCGTCCTTCGTCCCTGCTCGATCTACCTTGTAAGTTGTAACCGAAAAGAACACTTTAATTGAGAAGGGATTCAACATGAAAATTGACACATCAAACAAATTTTTTTTAAAAAAGGACAACCACACTTCATTCCATAAACATCTCAAACATTACAAAATAATCCCTGATAAAAAGGGAAATTACAAGCATACTCTGCAAGTACCTTTCCATAAGACTGAATAGTGATTTTCCCCAAATCACCATGCCGAAGATGCAAACCCAAGCTCTTGGATAGGAGAAAACCAGCAACCTGCTATCCTCTAGGCCAAACCAAATTGAACGGAGAAGCAGATCTAAACCAGGTAGGCCAGAACCGGCCGTAATCATCAAGGTCCAGCACTCCAACATGGCCAAAACTGAGGACATCAAGCCAACCTCGTTTCCAACAGCAACCAGCAACAAGGAAATTCTCATCCACGAAGGATTCACCCTAGAACAACACCACATCAGCCCACATCCTCCTCCTACCAACAATGAGCGCACTGCATCACTGCCAATCGGTCTCCAGTACTAACCTTTATTTCTTCCGAACTGAAGAAGCACGCGAAACAACCCTCTAGGCCGCCGACCCCTAGGACAAAGATCTGTCGGAAGCCTGCTTGAAGCGCCTCCATCGCTGGACCTGCTAACGACGATTTGATTGGTGTGGACAAAACTGCAGGACGAAGGCTCAAAGGAAAGCAAGGCCATTCATCTCTAACGACGGCAAAGCCAATCCCAAGAGAAACGACGCCGCGTCCCCCCAATCTCCACCAACGCAGCGGGTCGAAACACACAAAACCTAGCCTAATCCAACACCAAAACCTACATGAGCAGGTCTCCCGACTTAGATTTGTCACTCCCCCGCACCGGCGAAAGCCCGGAGGCCGACGACGACAAGGGAGACAATCGGATCTGCTGGGGCGCCTGGCTTCTTTTTCGCCTCCTTGGTCCCCTCTCTTTGATGTCCCGATGGCAGGGTCCTCTGCCTCTGCCCTCTACACATCAAACAATTCTACGGAAGCAAATTAACCGCATCCATGTTACATACTCCCTCTATTTTTTTTTGTTTGGCGCTTTTGACTTTTGAACACAACTTTGACTATTCGTCTTATTTAAAATTTTAGTGCAAACATACAAAAAAAAAAGTCATGTTTAAAGTACCTTTGTTGATAAAACAAATCACGATTAAATAAATGATATTTATATAAATTTTTTTAATAAGACGAACGGTCGAAGGCGTGTTAAAAAGTCAAAAGCGTCAAATAAAAAAAGAACGGAGGGAGTAATTCTCAGCGAAATCGTTTCCAAATTCAGTGGAGTGATTCCACGACAATAGCAAATTGGACTGATGCTCTCTGTATGTACATGCCCAACGGAAAACACGTACATTTTCCATGACGCGTTTCCATTTCAACACGGTATCATCATTTCGATTCATTACCCCAACCACCGAGCAAGAAATAGCCTAGAAATCGACAGTAGGTGGGATCACCTTTGCCCCACTCGTCGTCGAATTGAAAACCCAGAGGCCTGGAGAATATTCATGTAGGTTCTGCCCTGCTCCATCCATTCCGATACGTTGTTTTGAAAATCAGGACGGTCTTCGAAATATAAGTTTGACCATCAATTAGAATTATAGTTTATTTCTAAATCTACAAAAATATGATATTATGTAAGTGTTTTCGAGATGAATTTATACGTATGTTTTTCATATGATCAATCCAATAGTTCAAAATATTTTTGTTCATAAATTTTTGAAACTTTTGAATTAGGACAAGTTTAAAACGATTGTTATTTAAGAATAGAGGGAGTTCGATCGTGTTTCCAAACCGAAACATGATTCAACGTATTCCTGAAACACACAAACAGTTCAAGTGGTGATCTGTGCTACCGGGGACATTTTTACACCAAGAGGACATTCGCCTTAAATCAGTTCCGCCAAACCATACATGCACATCCTAAATTAGTCCTATAAGCATCAGGCGGGAACTTGCTCTAGTTCCTGAGGTGGTCCATTCCTGTGCATTACAGCATTAGTGTGTTGATGTGGGCTTTACTACTGCATTGTCAGGTTGATCCAAATTTCTATGGTGACAACAAAGCCCATTTTGAGATTGGATGGGTAAGAATGTGTACCCCAGTATCAACAGATCTCTTCGGTTAATTAAACATATATATATCTGATCCAATTCTCATAACATATTGCTATCTTTTTCTCATCGAGCGACAGAATGACAACGAGAAGTCCTGTACCAATCTCGGCTGTCCGGGCTTCGTCCAAGTAAGCTCAAAGAGTATCCCGGGACTCTCCATCCAGCCGGTCTCCACAATCACCGGGCTGCAGTACGGCATCAAAATCACCATCTTCAAGGTAAATCTCCCACGAAACACCTCTTCCCCTCCTACAATCACTCACACTCGTCTTCTTTCTGAAAAATCTAGTAAAAAAATTAGATCCGGTCCTTCAGACCAACTTGAAAAGCTCTCGAAAATCGACGATAATTAAGCGAATAAGCTAAGTAGGAAAAAAAAACGAAATCATGCAGGATCCGTACGCTGGGAACTGGTGCCTGATGTACGCTGGCGAGTTCGTGGGGTACTGGCCCAAGGAGCTCCTGACGCACCTGTCCGAGGCGGCGAGCATCGCTGGGTGGGTGGGTGCAGCGGGTGCCGCGGCAGGCGAGCCCTACCCTCCCATGGGTAGCGGCGAATGGCCGGACCAGGGCGAAAGAAGAGCCGCCTTCTTCGTCGGCGCGAGGATAGCCGGCGTCTCCGACAACAAGCTCGTGGCTCCTTATCTCGACGAGATCTTCACGCAGACGACGGCGCCGAGCTGCTATGGCGTAGGCCGGCCTGACATACCTGAGAATGGCCTCCATTTCTACTTCGGTGGAGCTGGATGCCCACCCGAGTATTGATGTGCAGAGATGATTGGTAATGAACGTTCGAGCTGGGCTAATCACGCAGCTACTTTTGTATGCATGCAAACAATTATAATAAGATGTGGTACTTCAAGGTTCTTGCGGTGTAAGACCAAGCCAAAGTAATTTAAAGGACAGGACTAGGCATGTGATGTCTGATTTGCTTAAAAAAAAATTGGACACTGTGACAGTTAGGTAAAACGAATGTTACACGCATATAAATGTTGCAGTATTTATAAAACAAAAGTGCTGCGTATTTAAGTATTTATAAAACAAAAGTGCTGCGTATTTAAAAGCAAGAGTTGCACCAAAATGATAAAAATGGTGCATCGAATTTGAATCAAATTGAACAACGTTACAGCATACATGGTGAACCAAAATATTGCAGTATTTAAAATATGAAACAACAAGAATTTTCTAATGTTACATTTTAGGATAGCACGTGAACCTAAATGTTGCACGAAATGGGAAAATTGTTGCACTATGTTAAAATCAAATATTGCATAAGAACAAACGAGCTGTTTCAATACTCATATGATATTGTTTCATCCACTACATTGTACATCTTCCTCCATGAGCCATCATTAACATGAGGAGAAGGGAGGGACAAAGAGGGAGATGGGGAGGAGGTATACTGGGAGAGAGAGAGAGAGAGAGAGAGAGAGAGAGAGAGAGAGGTAGGTAAGTCATACGAATAGATAAATAAAGGAGAGAGGGCGGAGGAGGTAGATTAGAGAGAAAGAGAGAGAGAAGAGAAAGAGAGAGAGGAGAGAAAAGGGAGAGGGAGCTTGAGAGGATGTTTGCATGCTAGAAAGACAGAGGTGGTAGATCAGAGAGAGGAGAGAGGAGGTGAAGGAGGAGGAGGAGCTGCATGCATTTGATGGTGCCACCGGCGAGGAGCGTCGTCTGTGAGGTGGGCCGACCTCCATCTCTCCCTATTGTCTCTTTTGCATGTTGCTACATCGATCTACGAAAGACATGAACTAGCTGGGAGCCAAAAAAGGTAGATAGGATGCAAGTGGGTGAGGACATTTCTCGATAGGAGAGAGAGTATGTTGGGGATTGGATTATGCTTGCTGATGTCTTCTGACCTCTCACCCTATAGGCCCAAAGTGGTGCTTTAGGCCCAAACCTAGGAGTCTGGATTGCTCCTCTGGGGGATTATTCTTCATTTACCTTAGCTCAAGACGCCTATGGTTCAGAATATTGCTTTGCATGAGGTCCAACCCATCTGGCTCTCATGGAATTCGGATATGGCAAGTCTCGTGTGCCGTCTGCATGAAAGCTCCTGATAAACGTAAATCTCTCAGTTGCATGCAGCACGCATGGTTGAAGGTTATGTGTACGATCGATGTGCTGCCCAAAGCAACACTGACTCAATATGGAAGGACTTAAAGCTCCTTGGATATCAAGTTTGGCCCGTATTCGGCCAGGACTACACCGACTTAGGATCTATTTGCTGGCACGTCGACCCTATAAATACCCCTTGTATTGATCTTTGTAATAGGTCTCATGTTTCACATCTGAACACAACCAAATCTCATGATCCATACGATCAAAAACACATATAGAACATCCCCGACAAAAATAATTCTCGACGGGATCTCTTATTGTCTAGAACTACCACCCAAGCACATACTTGATCTCAACGTCTTCTTAGAGGCCTAGATCGCAATCTCTCTTGTAGTCATACTTCATATAAGTAAGGCAAGGCTAGACGTAAGGTTGTTATATCCTCCGGGAAGGGCCTAAACCAGGATAAAAAACCATGTCTATTGTTTATTTGTCATCATCCGAGCGTCTAGCTTGTGAAGAAAAAGGTGTGGCTCCCGCAATAAATGCGTAAGATTGGTGGAGACCTGGTTCCTTGCATTGATAGCTTGCATGATCCGTGGAAGCCGATGATATCCTTCTTCTCAGGTGATTCTTGGTTATGGTGAACTCGCAGGATTCAACGTCTTACAATTCCCTTGCACACATGAGCGTTGAGGAGATTCGTCTCCTCAGCTCTTGACTTTTTGGTAGGGAAGGGCTCTGAGTAAACCCTTGAGCTCATAGTGGCTCAAAACCTGTCCTTGAATTCCCTGTAGATTGGATCTTGGAAGTCCACAACTTGGCTTCTGAGCTAGCTCATAGCTCGTTCCCTATTGACCATATAGCTTGCCCTTTGAACCCTCGGGACCTAGGATCCCCATCTCACGCATCAGCTTACATATCTAAAGGGTTGATGTACGAAGATTCTTCCTCCGATAGTGGTTGGGATGAAGGTTCAGTACTTGAGTACGTCCTAGAGATGCTCCCCATCCTTTTATGTAACCAATGAGCCCCGGAGAAGGTCGATATACCAGATTTTGTCATTCACTCCAACAGTGACTCGGGTTCATTCAACGATATGACCATGGCGCCCTTAATGAACTGTCGACCACAAGAAGTCCTTATAGCTGGGTCGGAAGCTTTTGGGCATAGCGAGAAACTTAGCAATGCTGCTCCTACGTACGGTTGTCGATGACTGGCATCAGAACCAAAGTAAGATGATTCATGATGGTGATGACACCCACACTCCTAAAGCCTGGTGAACGATAGCTCAAATTTCTTTTAGAATGGGTGAAAATTTGGCTAACAACCACGAGAACGTGAGGATAGGTCACCAACCTCAGCGGGCTCCTTCTACCCTGAGACCTCATAAGGTCAATTACCATACCTTCACACCCCGGCTGACTACTTCTCACTTCGTTGCTTCTGGCCCAATGCGGGGTAGTGGGGACAAGATGTAGTTCTGTGGACTACATGGGCCTCGGGTATCTTCACAGAAGGCCCAAGAGGTAACAAAAGAGGGTGACCCGAGTCGGTTGGATGGAGATGATAACCACTCGGATTACATGTGACTTGGACGTCAAGGATAGTCATAAGGATAGAGTTTGGCTCCGTTTGATTAGGGGATTCGTACTTGTAAACACTGGAGCGTATACGTGCTAGACTCCGTTTGGTTAAGGGATTCGTACTTGTAAACACTGGAGCGTATACATGCTAGACTCCCTAGAGATGAGATTCGGTACATAATACTAGATAAGACCATGTAAACTTATCCCCCTGCACTATATAAAGGGAGGGGTAAGGGCCGTAGAGGCATAAGCTTTTTGATCATCAAATCGCCATCATAATTCCACGAACGTAGGATTAGGGTATTACCTCCACCGTGAGGACCTGAACCTGGATAATCCATGTCTTGTGTTACCTTCAAGCTTGAGATCTAACGCACAACCCCATTCAAATCTATTGCCGACGAGAACCCCCGATTAATGATGGGACAGAAGTTGGTGTGGATTCAGTTTCCGACGGCGGCGCGCAACACTTTGGCTGGGTAGGAAAGGTGCGAAGACCCTTTGCACTTGCCCCAAATGGGCTAGGCTCAATTTAACTAGGCAAAGGGCAACCCCCCTTAACAGGCTTTCTCAACAATACGTTACAAACAGTAATAGTATGTTGTTGACATCGAGCTTAATTTTGCCTCGGTATACCCTTGAGGGCATATTACCGGAAGCGTCACCCATTAAAAAAATGTCATGGCATACCCCATGTTGGGTCAGTAGCCCACTTTGCATTTTTGAGGTTTGGTGTTGATGAGACTTGGATTTTGTTTCGGAGGTATGGCCCTCGTGGGTCGCTTGTTGTATACCGTAGTCCAGACACAAATACCTCTCGGCCAAACTTTATATAAAATGGTACACCCTTATGCCTTAAGTGGGTCGCTAGCTGATCGCTTCTCTGATTGGGACAGGTACCACCTGGCTGAAAACGTGCCCCATGTTGGGCCGAGTGCTGTTTCCTGCAAGTTAGGGTCAGGAGTTTGATGCTGTATATACTCTAAATGCACAAAATGCAGTACGCCGCAAGTCAAACTGTGATTGCGTCGCTTAAAGCGCGCCCCATGAAGAGTCGATTGACATTTTCACAAAGTGAGAATGGGTGCCATGCAACCATTTTGATGAAATACATCATTAAGAGCAGAGTGGCGTGCCTCATGAAATAGGTCGATTGCCAGAATCTCGGTATTGCCTAGTAGGGCGTTGCTCTCATAATTCTAACTTGAAATCTCTTGAGATCTTTACAATCTCCTTTCAGATTAAAGAGATGATCAAACGAACCAGTCGTCGAGATATCTGACTCGATTACAAAGCACTCGGGGGCTACTATGGGCTACATGGGGCACGGGTATCTTCATAACGGGGGTATCCCGAGTCGGCTGGATAGAGATGATAACTACTCGGATTACATGTGACTTGGACGTCAAGGATAGTCCTGAGGATAGAGTTTGGCTCCGTTTGATTAGGGGATTCGTACTTGTAAACACCGGAGCATATACGTGCTGGACTCCCTCGATACATTATACCGGATAAGACCATATAACCTTATCTCCCTACACTATATAAAGGGAGGGGTAAGGGCCGTTGAGGCATAAGCTTCAAGGGATAACCTCCGATTAACCATCCATCGACAAGTCCCTTGCGGTGACTTTCTGTGATTATCAGTGGAACTCTGGAAACAACCACCCTGTGGTCATGCCAAAGGTTTTCATTAAAGGCATGCATACGCTTGCTGCCGATCTTCATGAGCGAGCTAAGAATGCCTCCCATGGATGCGCGTTGCACAGGGATCGACAAAGCCCAAGTCACTCGAGGGCAAGTCGTCGAAATCCACTGGTGGCCACAACTAACATCGCACAGCCGATGATTGGCATGATGGTGAGCCAAACTGATCCTGTGTACGACGCCCGAACAGAGGTAATGGGGGCTCACATAACCAAGAGGCCGAGGATGCTAGAAGTTCCACATTTGTTTGGACTCCAGTTTTTAATATCGTTTAGGCCCAGCTGCCTAGGCAGTCAGTGCCAACCCACCAAGGAGTGCCTTTGCGTGCTTTGGGCTAAGCCTGGCCGCTAGAGCTTGGGGACTTTCTTTGTTTGCCCAGCGTTTTTTGAAGCATTGAGTAGCACAGTGTGGCCAATCAAGTTCATGCCTGGCCACATCAAGAAGTATGATGGTTCTTAGAATGCCGAGGAATTCTTGTGTGTTTATCTCACCACTATATATCATGGTCGTAGGATGTGACCAGCTGGTCATGGACAATTACTTGTCGACGGTCCTAGAAAGTTTAGCTCATACCTAGCTCTTCAACAAGCAGCCAAGCTTCATCTAGAACTAGCGACAACATGCTGAAGCTTTGTTCAACAACTTCTATAGCTTCTATAAGCATCCCACAAACCCGATAACCTCAAGCTCCTAAAGCAAGGTGTGTACTACATGGGCCTCGAGTATCTTTGTAGAAGGCCGGCTGAAAGAGGATGGTAACCACTCGAAATACATATAACTTGGACGCCAAGGATGGTCCTAAGGATACACTACAGCACAGGTATGGATTGCATGTCATTTAACTTAAATGCCACCAAATAATAAATCTGTGGCACTTATTTCAATTTGGGGGCACATATAGTCTTGGCAAATATAAAGCGCCGGAGAATGATTTTACATGGCACAAAAGAAATGTCGAAGTATCTTTCGTAAAACTGGCACCCAGAAATTGCCGTCTTAGACTTTCGACGGCAATTACTTTATGCCACTAGAAAAAAAGAAAATGGCACACATTATTTGTCGGGGTTGTTCAAGCACAGTGTTTATAAACAGCGAAATCGGTGATTGCCAGCTTATCCAGTATTTTAGGCGGGAGAGGAAAAACATTAGGCGCGAGAGAACCCTATTTCACCAAAAACTACAACGCAGCAAATTACAAGTCCAGATGAGAGCTCTCCTCTGTCACTCTGTCTCTCCCTCCCTCCCCTGTGACCCCCCACTTTCCTCCACTGTGCGCTCAGAAGAACCCTAAATCCATCCTTGTTCTATCCCTAAATCAATCCTATTGTAATCAAATCCCTAACATCCCAACTTACTACGATGCTGCGGGATCCGTGGTATGTATATTTGCAAGGATTTTTGTCTAGTCCTCTAGTTTTTGATAATTGCTTGATGAATATCTTCTTGGTTTGATTTGTTCTTCTCTTACACTGCCTCATCCCCAATTACAGGGAGTACTTGTCTTTACTTTAGTGGATTATGATCCCTGTGTTTCTCCTCTAGCTTGTTGCCTACTTCAGTGGATTTTTCTCCCTGCCTTCCCCTTTGGTACAGCACCCTGTGTTCCACTTTTGCCAGCCCACGAATAGCATCCCTATTTGAGGTGATTTAGTGCAACCTTGGTCTTATACATGCAAGCATGGTGGCCCATCCTTGTTTGTATCCTAGAAAGATTAATGACATCCTGAAAAGCATAAATTTTTAACATCTATGGATGCTATAATCGGCTCCGGTGGGTACATTCTCTAAATCTATTCTAGATTTTGAAGCAACCATTGTTCCTATTAGGAAAGTTAGCTTCCTGCAACTAGAAATTATTAGTCAATTTTTAGAAATTATTGTTCATGTTCCATATTTTTTTTTGGGTAGCAAAATACATGTATATTTGTCTGAATATATAGGAAAAGAACACACTTATGAGCTCTCTTTCTCTCTAGTTAATTTATGCAGCATAAAAATAGTTTTCTTTAGAGTACATCTGAGCTAACATGCCTCTTAATTTTGTGGTTTACATGCAGTATTTGGCAAAATTAAGGAGCATGCTAGGGTGGAGGTCATAGCTACTGAAGCTGTTGGTTGGGATAACCTGTAACTCTCCCATTGTTATCCTGGTGAGTTCAGATTCCATATGCTTTATTCATGTTCTCTAAATGTGTTTTTTAATCAAGTTATTTTCTATTCTATATTTTTTTTAAGTAGGCATTCCCATATTATGAACTTTATATCTAATATGAATAATATCAATTTATTAGCAGCAAACACATGGACAAGAAATGGATGAATTTCCCTAGAAACACTGTTGAGTACAAAAATGGTGTTAATCTTTTTTTGGAGTTTGCATTTGCCAAGTCAGCAAAAGCTGACACAATCCGATGCCCTTGTAGCAAATGCACTAACTTGTATTGGTTAGATAAGAGCACTATTTTTAATCACTTGATCTGCAACGGCTATTTGGGAGGATACAATGAATGGTTGTTCCATGGTGAGGATCTGTATTCTCAACCTGATCATGACTCAGATCCACAAGGGAACATTGAGATAGATGCAATGCTTAGAGAAGGACTTGGATATGACAGTACAAGATATGGAAACGATACTGAAGATATAGACATCAAAACATACTATAGGCTGGCCAAGGAAGCTAGTAAGGAGTTGTATCCAAGATGTAAGAAATTTTCAAAACTGCAATTCATTGTTAGGCTTCTTAACATAAAAAATCTATGGGGAGTAAGTAATGCATGTTTTGATGAACTTGTTGCACTACTTAAGGAAGCTCTTCCTGATGGTGAAAATATGCCCAAGAACTGTCATGAAGCTAGAAAATTTGTCAAAGATGTTGGTGTTGGATGTCACTATTGATGCATGCATAAATGACTACATATTACATTGGAATGAGCACGAAAATGCCTCTGCCTGTCCAACTTGTGGCACTTCTAGATGGAAATGCGAAAAAGTTGATCTAAATGGAAAGCGTGTGCATAGAGTTCCAATTAAAGTTGTTCGTCATTTTCCACTGAAAAGAAGACTTCAAAGAACATTTATGTCTCCAAAGACAGCATATGACGCAATATAGCATGAAGAAGGACGCATAAAGGATGTTGAGGCATCCGATAGACTCTACTGCATGGAAGGACTTTAACTTCAACCATCCTGAGTTCAATTCTGATTGTTGCAATAGTAGGTTGGGTTTGGCAACAGATGGTTTTAATCCATTTGGAACTTGTAATGTGTCCCATAGCACATGGCCTGTCATTTTAATCCCATATAATTTTCCACCGTGGATATATGGTGATGAGCCATTTATTCTTGCAACACAAGCTACACAAGTATTATATGTGCAAGATCAAATAGATATAGAATGGCATGCTGTTGCATTTGCAAAGCCTAGAGATGTTTTTGACTTGGATTCGGAAGACAATGATGATGAGGATGACTTGTACTTCTGTACTGAGCCTAGAGAGCCTTTAATTGATTGCATACCAACTGAATTTGGTGATGATGGTAATTTTTCTAGGGTAGACATTAATGGGCTAACTATTGATGAGTTATTAGACAAAGATATTAATTCAAAACGGTACATCTCCTGTTGATAACATTTCTTTTCTTGTAGTCATGCTATTTTTTGTCATTAACTAACATTAGTACATCATCCTAACAGTACTTTGTCATATTGCAGGAACAAATATGGCAGCTAAAGGAAAAGAACAAACCAATAGTAAAACACGTTATGAGCTAATGCGTGACAATAATATTAGAATTAACAATACACTTCTTAAGAGATTAAACCTGAGGAACACCTGTTCCTGGAAGAAAGCCCATCTCATCTTGAAGGATCGATGAATTATATGGTAAAAGTGCATAATACACATTTAATGGTAACCTTTTGATTGAAACAGTGATTTAACTTTGTACTATTATACAAAATTCCGTTCCTAAGAAATGTGTCCCTTTGAATACGGAAAATGTAACCGATCCAGACTATACTGTAGAAAATGAAGCAACAGATGATGACAGTGATGACGAGGATGGCAATAATGAGCAAAATGAGTGCTACGAACATGTAGAAGAAATACAAGGTACGTTTTAAGTGTATAGCTTCACCAAAATAAGATTTCCCTTAATTGCAAACAGTTGCTCATGTTGTATGATTAAATTGTAGCACAAGTTACACTAAACGCTCGCTTGGTGAACTCGGCGACGACTGACGCAAAACGAGGCGCACGTGCGGAGGTCACTCCAGAGAAATTCTAAAAAATACCAAATTAATACAGTAGGTAATATAGATCAAATGGAGATTGACGAAACTGGTTTGGCGGGAATTTGGCTGACGGTCTAGGAGAAATAAAATGTTGGAGGTACACTGTTCATAGGAATAGTACCAATTGATCTTGGCCTAGCCATGGGATGAAAATCGAAAGAGGGGAAAATTCCCTTGTTCCTCCTCTCCCCTCACATAGCCATACAAAACAGAGAGAGAGGAGGGGGAAGAGAGAGAGAGAGAGAGAGAGAGAGAGAGAGAGAGAGAGCCACGGTTAGAACGAGAGGGGTGCACGGCAGTGGAGTCGGCTCCGGCGAGAGCGCAGGCGGTGGCGGCTGTTCCCCGACGGCGCGACGACGGCCGTGCGGCGCGGCGGCAGCAGCTTCTCCAGTGCGTGGCAGGGGTGGAAGCGCGGAGTGTGGCGTGTGGCAGAGTTCCGGCAATGGTGGCGGCGCAGCACCATGGGGCAGGGGCGGCGACGCGCTTCGGCGGCAGCTCGACAGCAGGGCAGTGGTGCAGGGAGGCCTCCGGCAAGGCGGCGCGGCGTGCACCTATGCATTGTGAAATTAATTTTAAAATAAATGTAATTAATTAATAAACTATTTTGTGTGAAAAATAATTTCAGAAAATGTTTATTTAATACTTTTGTCCCTGTTTTAGCCATTTTGCTTAGAGGAAAAATAGGAAAAAGCCAAAATAAATTGTGGGGCCCTCTTGTCATTGCCTCCTAACCTTTCCTCTACCCAATCCTTGCTGGTTCACCAAGTAATTCGCAGCCCACCTTGGATACTCCATTGAAACCTCCATTGTTGGGAAGATCAAAGGCTGGAAACTGCAAATTCATGGCCACTCCGCAGCCCAATTACTACAATTCAGTTTCCATCAGTTGCTACTCCATTAATTGATCCATTTTCGGCCGCCAGTTCGTCCAATTTGGCCTATTAAAACCCATCCCGAGCTCCACCGTGCCACTCCCGATTTCATTTGTTTCGCCCAAAATTGATCATCTCTGGTGAGTTGCCGTGCCCCTGTCGCCTTTGTAGAGCTCCCCTAGCCCGACCCGTGCCGCCGCCATCGCCGGAGCGCCTCCACGGCCTCTCCCGCCGCCGCCGCTGCTCCCTCGCCACGCCGCCACACCACTGCCTCCCCGACCAAGTCGCCGCCATCATTAGCACCTCGCCCCCAGAATACTTTTCCCCACCCTGATTAAGCCGCTGCCATCACCGATTGCGCCGCCGCGCCATGCCGTCGCGCCGCCGCTGCGCACCGCCTCTCGCCGAACCACCGCCGCCGCTGGGTCCCCGTGCCGCCGCCTAGCTCCACCGCCAGCCGCCGCCGTCGATGGAGCCGTCGCTCCCGCCGGCCGCCGCTGCCCTTCCCTCTCCTCTGTTTCCCTATCGGGAGGGAGACAGAAGGGGGGCAACGCCCCCCATTGAGACCCCGCATGGCCCGGCCCACCATTATTTCTCAATTTTTTGATTTTTTAGAAAAAGGCCGAAGCTTCTAATACTTATTAAAAATTCTCTGTAGCTTAGAAAAATATGAAACAAATTTTGCTATGTTCCTAAAATTATTTATTATTTTACTGCCAAGTTTGGTGCTGTTTCAACTCATATTCATTTATGTATGATTTATGGAATAATCAAACTAGTAGCATTTTTAGTTATTCAAGTATTTGTGCAAAAATTACCAAATCAATTTGTTCATGTTCTTGATACTGCCTAGTATTTGTCATAAAATTTTGGCATTGTTTTGTTGAAAATTAATTTTCGGAGAATTTGTTCCCGATTAACTGTTGTAATAATTTTTATAAACAAAATAAAATTTAAAAATTGTGAAACAAATATTAAAAATTCTTTTAAACAGAAACAACCTGCTGTAAAATTTTCATTTTCATTTGCATGAGCATGTGCATCCATTTAATTTTTGGTTTCTCGCATTATTGAATTTCTTTCCGTTATTGTTGTATGTTAGGATCGGGCGACGAGGAATGATTTGCCGACGCACCGAGGGAGTGTGTCCACTGTGCTCAACAAGGCAAGTGCTGAATCTTGCCACCTACTGTTTTATAATGCATTTATAGATGATTCTGAAATGTGCATGTATGTTAAAATTAAAAATGGCTATGTAAATAGATTAGCTAATCCCAAGTAATTATTTAGTTCATACTACAACATTCCTTGCTTCCATAGGACTAATATCTAGTCTTACATAAGAGCCCTCCATTGAAATTAGGTTTTGCTCTCACTAGAATTGCTTAGAATTGCAATGTCCCTATCTGCACCTGTTTAAACTGTCATGACGATGAATTACGTGTGTTTTGAACAGATAGTTATGCCTGTCATTTTTAAAATGGGTGTAGATGATAGTGGGGAACTTTTGGGATAATGGTATTTTGCAAAACCTGATTGGGGTGGCTGGATGCAAGGTGTTGTGCATTTATGCTGAGGCCAATGTTGCATGAGATTGGGTCAAGTGTAGGATCCACCCCGATCGCTAAGGAACGATTCCTTGAGGTAGTCGAGCTAAGTACTACAGTGCGACCATTGAGTGCCTGTGTGGGCAGGCCCTGGCTTAGTAGCTTTTGGAATTCTAGTTCGGTGCCTATCCGGTGGGACTATCCTGAGGGCAATGGTCTGGATTGTACTATGCTGAGGTCATTGGTGTAATCCGTAGCCAGTCGAGTGTGGTACTAAGCCGAGGCTAATGGTACCCACTGTTCTTGAGGTCAATGGTGTAATCCGTAGCCAGTCGAGTGTGGTACTAAGCCGAGGCTAATGGTACCCACTGTTCTGCTGTTGGGAGCGGGGTTACCGAATTAGGAGGAAGACTGCCAAATGCCTTGTCAGGAAGACCCTTTGGCCCGGGAAATCCTGTCTCGTGGGTAAAGCGCGCAACCTTTGCAGAGTGTACAACTATCATGATAGCCTTGCCCGAGGTTAAGGGCGGACGACGGGGAGCTGTCTCTCTGGTAGTGTTCATTTTGATTTTCAAAAATGTTTTTCAAAAGAGATTTGTTTTATTCTCCTCACAATGGGGAACTGTGAGTGATGAGGGTATAGGTTCATGGCGGGGAACCATGATCTAGCCACTTCGGAAATTTCCGGCTACGGCCGAAGGAATGAAAAGAAATTGAAAATAAAATATTTGTTTAAATCACGTTTTTCCTCATATTTCAAAATATAGGAAAAACCTTTGAAAACTGGTTTTATGCAAAATAACCTTACCCTTCCTTTGTAAGCCTTAGTTGCATATAGTCAGCCTGGCTTGTTGAGTATTCGCGTACTCACCCCACCTTTCATGCGGGCTGCTCATTCCAACGAGCAGGTTGCCACTAGATGATGTTCCCTAATGAGAAGATGCACAAGGATGAAGGTTCCACCAATGGGATTCAAAATGAAGATTATTCCGACGTCTAGGAGCGCTAACTACAGCTTGCCTGTGGGAATCGTCTTGTTTTGGTCTTTTGAAGTTGAACTTGTATTTTAGTCTTCCGCTGTTGTAAAGCCTGCGTGCCTATCTTTTATAATAAATGCCATGCTGGCGCATACTCTGATGTAAAGGCCATGTTGGCTTATATTCTGATGAAATAAAGTTTGTTCGTTTGATGGGTATGATCCAAGAGCTGTATATCTGTGTGTTCTAGCTACTGATCCAGGGATTAGAACAGGTAAAGCACAGAAGGGACTCGACTCCGTTCTCGGGTCCCGACAAAGGAGAAGGCAGGGCGGCTAGGGGTTGAGGTGGCATCGGCTAGTGTTTTTATTAGGCATTTATATGTAGGCCGGGGATTGGAGGTACTTTTGAATTGGGCTTAGGGCCCAATTTGGTTGGAGTTCAGGGACAGATCTTCATTGGGTTTAATTGGTAACTCCGATCGCCTTGGGGAGGATTTGGTGTTGGACTCGGCTTTCTCGGGACGGTAGTCGGCTCAGGGTTGCCAGTACTTTTGAGGGTGTTCGTACAATACGCTGATGTTTCGAGGATCTCTTTGACAAGGATATACGACAAGAATATCAGTTCGACACAAAGGGGATGGATGGATGGCTTGACTAGGGTTGCGGCTAAGGGACATCGAGCTAGCTTTTCAATCGAGAGATGGTTAGGGTTTCGATCGAGACACATGGCCAGTTCGACCGGGGCTAAGAGGAAGATGGGTCAGATGGTCAGAAGGGAATTTGGCTCAGCTGCGATTGGTAGGTGTTCAGCTGGCTAGGGTTGAAAAGGGAAATCAGTTGAAATTAGGGTTTCAGACTTTTGGTCGAGCAAAGATAAATGGAAAGGATATGGGAAAAGCGGGGAAAGAGCTTTTGTATGATAATTTATAATTTTGCAAATTTTAAATGACAATGAAATAATTAATTAAATAAATTCTTATATGTAAATAATTGTTTAAAAATTTAGGGATTTCATATAGAAAAATAATAGAAATTATTTTAACTATCTTTTCTTTTTAAATAAGACTTGGGGCATTCTAATATTTATTAGGATGTCACATGAACTATATATTGTTACCCACACAAAGGCAAATGGAGAATCCCTCAATGAAGAATGTCAACCAAAAAATCGTATGTTATCATAGTATAATGTGAGTAATGCATGTCATACTTGTATTTTAGTTGTTCTTACAAATTTAAAATTGATAGGATGCGCTACGAGAATGGATTGAAAATAATGATAGCCTTGCAACAAAATCATTAGAAGATTGTGACTTATATGCTGATGTGTTTCGGAAGGAACAAAAAGGTAGAATACGTGGTTTAGGCCTGCTACCATGTGCATCAAAATCTATTGCTCTAGCAAAAGCTACTACTGCAATGAAACAAATGGAAGTCGGAAATGCAGAACTAAGGGAGAGGATGGAGAATGCTGAAAGAAGATGCGAGATAACTGAACAAAATTCTAATGAACTAAAAAAATATGTTACTAGCTATGCAAACAGTAGTGTAAGATCAAGCCTCCCATGGGCTTAATGATTTTGATAATTGATGGCAACTAGGCCGTACAGCTGGAACGCCAAGGATAAGGACTTTGTGTTTCATAGTTTCTCTGATTTCGCGTCTTCGGCCCAACTCAGCAGATAGACAACATCTTTCTGGTTGCAGGGTCCCATTGAGCACAGGTCATAGGGGTTCCGAGAGTGCTAGGTGTCAGTCTTGAGCGAACCATCTAGAGCGAGCACACCTGTCTAAAGTTCGAGAGAGTTCGGGGGAGCGACAGCTGTTAGGGTTTCGTAGCCTCTAAGCAGCCCAAGCCAACTATTCGGTTTTTAGGCGCGAAACCTCCCGCCGATTCCACAAGACGATAAAGTAAGGCCACAACCTTAGGTGTGATGTCGTACGAAGTCGGTAGAGCCAAAATCCTAGTGGGGCACAATCTTTAGCCCCATCGGACGGCGTCCGTTCGTCATCGGACGGCGTCCGGCGAGCCCAAGCCAAATTTTTGGCTAAGTCCCGAAGATACACACACTGTCGGACGGGCGTCCGACGCTCTTCGGACGGGGTCCGACAGCGCCGGTGTTCAAACGAGTGAGCACAAATTTGGCTAAGTCCCAAACGACATCGCCCCTGTCGGACGGCGTCCGGAAACCATCGGACGGTGTCCGAAGAAGGTCAAAAATGCCCACCAGACAGCGTCCGACGATATTCGGACGGCGTCTGATCAAAGAGGGCGCGACAGTGGTCACTGTCGAACGGCGTTCGACCGTGACCGGACGGCGTCCGATGAAGGCTGGGCAAGCGACCGAACACCTGGTGAGCACTTTTTGCGCACATGCTGGCACCCTATCGGACGCGTCCGGTAAGCCACCGGACTACGTCCGACGAAGCACAAAATTTGGCCTCACTCTCTGTCGGACGGCGTCCGACAGGAACCGGACGGCGTCCGGTAGATCGATTCAATACTCGGGATTAAATCTGAGCCGTCCGTTTCTAGGGTTTCGTCTTAAACCTATAAATAGGGGCTTGGTGTACGGGAGAAAATGGAGAGAGCCACCATTAGCAGCCACCCCTTGCCTTAGCCACCCATGAGAGCTCCTCCCATGGATCCCACCTCCTTCTAGGGTTCCATGTGCTTGAGAGATTGAGGGACAAGAAGAGAGGAAGAGGAAGAAGAAGGTGCCCCATACCTCCTCTCATCCATCCCAATGTTTGCCCCTTCTCCCATGGTGTTCTTGTCCTAGTTTCCATGGTGGGAGAGAAGGGGTAGTGGTGAGAGACGGTCTCCGATCTTGTGCTCTTGGGACTTCGCCGTCGGAGAGATCGTCGTCACGCCACGAGCTTCATCAACCGTACGACTACATCCTCTCCATCCGTTGGAGACACAAGTCCGCCGTGTGTCGGCGACCACCACCGTGTGTCGGTGGTGCCAAGTTGTCCGTGTGTTGGAGCCAAATCCTCTATGTGTTGGGGGTACCTCATGAGTTGAGGTGAAACCCACCGTGTGTCGGTGGTCGGTGCCGTGTGTCGGCTCCGCGGGTGCGAGGAGCTTCCGTGTGTGGAAGAACTCGCCTTGTGTGAAGGTTTGGAGCTCACCTACCATGTGTTGGTGAAGAGCTACCACGAGTGGATTAAGATCAAGTTTTGGTATTGATGACAACAGAGACATCAAGCTACAAGATCAAGACTAGACTAGACTAGACTAGACTAGATAAGACAAGAGACAAGACAAGACAAGACATGACAAGACAAGAGACAAGACAAGACAAGATAGACAAGACAAGACAAGACATGATAAGACAAGAGATAAGACAAGACAAGACATGACAAGACAAGAGACAAGACAAGACAAGACAAGACAAGACAAGACAAGACAAGACAAGACAAGACAAGACAAGACAAGACAAGACAAGACAAGACAAGACAAGACAAGACAAGACAAGACAAGACAAGACAAGACAAGACAAGACAAGACAAGACAAGACAAGACAAGACAAGACAAGACAAGACAAGACAAGACAAGACAAGACAAGACAAGACAAGACAAGACAAGACAAGACAAGACAAGACAAGACAAGACAAGACAAGACAAGACAAGACAAGACAAGACAAGACAAGACAAGACAAGACAAGACAAGACAAGACAAGACAAGACAAGACAAGACAAGACAAGACAAGACAAGACAAGACAAGACAAGACAAGACAAGACAAGACAAGACAAGACAAGACAAGACAAGACAAGACAAGACACAAGACAAGACAAGACAAGAACCTAGGTACACCCTGTCATGACCAGGTCATCGGGCCGCGTCCAATGCCGGCTGCGCTCGCGATCGAACACATGGTGAGCATCGTTTTTCCAGATCCGGAGTTGCACAGTGAGGAGTATCGGACGGCTTCCGATAAACCCGTCGGACGCGTCCGATAAGCCCTTCCAGCCTAAGTCGATTTACTGCTAGCCGTCTGATCTCGTTCCAAATTAATCTCATCCGTCCATTGGCCCAGCCTGAACCCTATAAATAGGTGGGATGTCATGGGAAAGACTTGAGCGAGCTCATTTGTTCATCCCCAAGCTTTGAGAGAGTGAGAGCTCCTCCCTAGTTCATCCTTCATCTCCCTAAATCCAACATGAGAGATTGAGATTGAGAGGGAGAGAAAGAGAGGAAGAAGAAGAAGCCATATTTTGCCTCCTCTGGTCATCCCCGAAGTTCTTGTGCCTTCCCCATGAGTTCTTGGACTAGCTCGATAGTGGGAGAGGTGGTGGTCTAGTTGTGCTTCCGGTATTGTACTCTTGGACTTCTTGTCACCGGGATTCAACTCCACCACAAGCTTCATCGACACGTGAACCGCAAGCAAACCCACCAACGTGGTGGTCATCGGCTAGGCGTAGCCGGTGCATCGTCTTCTCCAGTGCGTCGGAGATGTGCTAAATCCTCGGTGTGCTCGAGGTCGACTTCGCCTGTGAAGTCGGGTGTTTCGGGGTCCTTCGCGTGTGAAGGCTGCCGATTCTTGTACAAGTTGGAGTTCCCTTCCGATGTGTTCGGGAACGAACTTCTTCTAGTGGATTGAGGATTAGGGACGAAAGGGTCCCGGGCTTTCCTGTGTGGCGAGCTTCCTCAACGAGAGTAGGTGCTTGCACCGAACTCGGTAAAAAGATCGGTTTGCCCTCTTGTCTCCTTTATTATTCGCACTTGTGTTTACTTCCGCTACTAGACTTGTGTAGGACTCATTCGCTAGTTGGGTGCTTAAACTTGACTAATTGACCAAGTTCAACAAGCGAATAAAATTAAAATAGTCCGATTCACCCCCTCG
>SPJY01027641.1:1055795-1132083 GCA_005191435.1 Raddia distichophylla | reverse complement strand
GGAGCCAGTCGGCCAAGCATCTGATTCGATCGTAAAGCACTCGGGGGCTACTGTGAACCGCATGGGCCCCGGGTATCCTCTAGAAGGCCCATAAGGGAGCAGATAGGGGGCGACCCAGGTCGGTTGGCCGAAGATGGAAACCACTCAGATCGGGCGGAACTTAAGCCGCAAGAAAGGGTCCGAGTTTATGGGATATCCCCATGTAATTAGCAAATCAATGCATACATTCCATGTAACATCATAACGGAAATAGTTGCCGTATACCTCGCGACTTTCTCTAAACTCTATCCCCCCTGCACTATATAAAGGGAGGGGGTAAAAGCCATCGGAAAGAGCCCATCGAATCATCGAATAGGAGCATCTTCTTGCATCCTGATCCACCAAATAATCCCAGAGCACATGAAGTAGGGTATTACCTCCTCCGTTGAGGGCCTGAACCTGTATAACCCTGTCTTGTGTTACCCATCTGATTTGGTTCTTGATTAGCGTCCCCTCGTACAAATTCATTGCCGGCGGTGACCCCCCAGTTACAGATGGTTAGGACTATGCTTGACGAATATTCTACTCCTATGTATTTCTAGGCTGAGGCTGTTTCTAGATCTTGCTATGTTTCAAACAGGTTGTTTCTAAGGTCCAAGTTGCATCGCACATCCTATGAATTTCGATATGGGCGTAAGCCAAGTGTTTCGCATTTCAGGGTGTTTGGATGCTAGTGCTTTATTCTGAAGTCTGGTAATTTATACAAATTTGAATCTCGATTTTTAGATGGCATTTTCTGGGGTATACGGCTTCTGCGGTGAATTACCACATCTGGGATAGTGAGAGGCGGAGAGTTGTTGAGACTTGTGAGGTGACCTTTGATGAGGCTATGCCGGGGCAAGGCCAGATATCTCAGGTTCAGACTTTTCTTTTGAGCCAATCTTTATTGAGGAGAAGGTCATTGAAGATGACGGTTCTTCCGAACCCGATCATGACTTAACTCCACCGGTGGCGCCTCCAGTTTCCAGTGCAATTCCTCAGTCTCATCCCTTACCTTCTGATTCTACTCAGCTCTCACCTTGTGCTGCTAGTTCTCACCTATAGAATCTGATTCGCCCGGTGGCTCTGATCCTACCTCTCCTGCTCCCGAGGTAGAGGCCATTTCTAGGGCTCCTCGTCACATCCAGAAAGACGATCCCCTGCACAGATGATCGGTGGTTTGAGCGAGAGGATGATAACCCGATCGAAGTCTAGGCTTTCTCACCTTTACTTATTTGTTGCTTTCATTGCTTCCTTTAAACCGAAGGACGTCAGCCATTCACATTATTTTTCTGATTGGGTGAATGCGATGCACGAAGAGTTAGAGAACTTTGAGAGGAACAAAGTGTGGCAGCTTGTTGAACACCCTAAAGGACATAATGTAATAGGTATTAAATGGGTGTTCAAGAACAAGCAAAGTGAGGATGGGGTAGTGGTTAGAAACAAGGCTAGATTGGTTCCTCAATGTTACACTCAGATCGATGGGATAGACTTCGATGAGACATACGCTCCTGTGGCTAGACATGATTCCATCAGGATCTTAGCGGCATATATGGCATCCAATGGGTTCAAACTGTATCAAATGGATGTCCGTAGTGCATTCCTGAATGGCTATATTAAGGAGGAAGTGTATGTGAACCAACCTCCTGGGTTTGAGAATTCAAGATATCCTAATCATATATATAAGCTTGATAAGGCTCTATATGGGCTAAAGCAAGTACCCAGGGCCTGGTATGAGAGGCTTAAGACCTACCTGGTGAGCAATGGGTTTCTAATGGGTAAGTTAGACCATACCTTGTTTACTCGTAGGGTTTGCTCTGATTTCTTTCTGGTAAAAGTGTATGTCGATGACATTATTTTTTGTTGTTCCTGCTCTGCTCTTGTTTCTGAGTTCTCAGAAGTGATGAGCTTGGAATTTGAGATGAGCATGATGGGGGAGCTCAACTTCTTTCTCGACTTTCGGTTCAAGCAATCACCAGAGGGGACCTTCCTTCACAGAGTAAGTACACAAAAGACATGCCTAGTAGGTTAGCCATGACAGATAGCAAGCCGGTCTCTACTCTGATGGCAACTATTGTTGCCTTGGGGCACGATGAGAATGGTGAGCCAGTTGATCAGAAGGAGTATCGTAGCATGATAGGCTTCCTGCTTTCTCTCACCTCTTCTCGGCCAGACATCCAGTTCACTGTGTGACTTTGTGCCCGCTTTCGGTCCTCACCTAGAGTGTCTCACCTTCAGGCGGTGAAGTGGATCTTCCGCTATCTCCTAGCGATTGTAGGCTTTGGCCTTTGGTTCTCTGTTGCCTCTTGTCTATCTCTCAGAGCCTTCTCAGATGCAAACTTTGTTGGTTGTAGGATAGATAGGAAGAGCACTTCTGGCACCTACCAATTTCTTAACACTTCTCTTGTATCTTGGTCCTCTAGGAAGTCCACTGCTGAGGCGGAGTACGTTGCCGCTGCTGCATGTTGCAGTAAGGTTGTTTGGCTCTGCTCTACCTCGAAGGACTTTGGGTTGGTTCAAGCAAATGTGCCACTTCCCTATGACAACACCTCTACCATCAACATTGCCAAAAACCTAATGCAGCACTTTAGAACAAAGCACATTGATATGAGATATCACTTTTTTAGAGACCATGTGGAGAAGGGTGACATAGTCTTGCAGTTTGTAGAGACCGACCGTCAGTTGGCTGATATCTTCACCAAGCCACTGGAAAAGGCTAGGTTTGAGGCTCTCAGGGGAGAGCTCAGGATTGTGAGCTTGGCTAGCTTATAGTCAGGGGGAGCTTGCGCTACTCGTACTATATGTAATATATTCTTTTCTCTTTCCCTGCATTGCATCTGGGGTGCATTTGGGTTTGATTAGTCTGTATTAGTGTCGACGGGTAGCTAACCGGGGGTTATCGTCGGCCATGATTATATATGGGGCGATGCACAAGATCAAAACACAATGGTAGCACAAGACAGGGGTATTTTTATATAGGTTCAAGCCCTCGCGATGGAGGTAATACCCTAGTCCTGTGCTCTAGAATTATATGGTGATCTGATGATCAATGTGGAGGGAGATGTCTCTCCATGGATGGGTGTGGAGATGAAGATGTAGATGTCGATGAAGATGAAGATGTGGGATGCCGAACCAACGGCTTCCTGCCCGCCTTATATGGTGGGGGCAGGGTTACAAGGTAGAGTCCTGGTCGATTACGAGGTAGGATTCATATCTCTATCCTCTAGCAAGATACGTAGTTATCCGGGATTACAAGTTTATCTTCCCTATTAGGGATAGACTTTAATCTTTATGTCCCTCCTTGTCGGTCAAGCCTTCTAGAGTCCAAGTGGTACACGTCCTTATCCACCCGACTTGGTCCATCACCTGTCGGGTGGTCTCTTAGGCCCGCTGTGTGGGTACCCGAGGTCGATGTTATCCACAGTAGCTCCCGAGTGCTTCATAGTTGAGTTGTTGCTCCTCTTTACCGCACCTTGGATGAGTCATGCTTCATGCCGAGTGTTTCATAGATTGTTGACGCTTCTTCCCGACTGGCTTCTGCCCGTTATCTGGGAGGAGACTATGAAGCACTCATAAAGAGTTGTTAGTGATACCCGGCCCGGGATTGTCAGAGTTCTAACTATCGGCCCATTGTAAGGCGCATCACTTTAATTTTGATGAAGTGGTACCTATACTCATCTTGCGATGTACAGTTGGCGACCCAACATGGGACGTACCATTGGTTCTGAAGGAAGAGCCGAGCGGTACCTGCACCCGACCGGAGTCGGATACAGCTGGTGGCCCCAGAGGGCATGCTGTGGTTTTGGCTGAAGAGCCGAGTGGTAACTGTACCCGACCTGAGTAGGATACAGCCTGTGGCCCCAGAGGGCATACCATATTTTTAACCATATGGTATCTGTACTCATAGAGTAAAGCTTTTGGTTCAACATAGAGCATATCATCTGGATAGGGTTTGCCCCAATGATACCTGTATCCGACTGGTGCCGCACACAGCTAATGGCCCAACATGGGGCATATCATTGTTGTCGGCCAGACGGTACCTGTATCCGATTGGAGTGGGATACAGCTGGCGGCCCCACCACAGGGTGTACCTTAAGGATAGAGTTTGGCCGTATGGTATTCATACCCGGGTTGCGGTGTACAGCGTCGGCCTCAACTGGAGCGTACTATCGAAACTCAATCCTGACATCACTGGTATCTGATCCTGACATGCAGTGACCAACTAGTGACCCAACATGGGGTATACCAAGAGATGGGTATTTTTAGTAGCTCTGCCGGTAGCCGACCCAACATGGGGTGTACCGAGGCTGAATTTGGCTTAGCCCGGCTGCGTTTGTAGCCATTGGTTGTGACGCACAGCTGAAAGACCGTAGTTAGCGCTCAGGGCGCAGGTTGGCCTATGGCCAGAGGCATAAGCATATAGCCGTACCAAGGTTGGCGTAGACGTGTAGCTGTGCCATAGACTTGAACGCTCGAGGCGCGGGCATAGGCACGTAGCCATGGCAGGCGCTCGCTGAGCTATAGATTTGGATTATCGAGGTGCGTGCGTAAGCGTTTAGCCGTGCCAAGCGCTCGCCGAGCTATAGTTGTCGCTGATTGCGCAGGCCCTTTTAACTCATAGATGGAGTTGTAGAAGGCACTTGATGAGGTAAAAATCAATGAACCCCTGTAACATGTACACGTAGGGTTTAGGCAGTATCATGAAAACAGTTATATGGATGTAAAAATCCAACCGCTTTGTTTATGTAATTTTAATGACTTTTCTTCCTTTTTCTTTTTGATCTTTAATTCCTCCAAGTAATCTTCCTTTTGTTATGCACTCTGCCCGACTAGTCTAGCCCCCCGAGTGTCGGGAATTGGCTCATGGGTCTTTTCCAAGGCACGCGTATCGAGTGACTAGAGTTCGCTGTACATGGGGTCGGAGCTTCACTATTCGGAATAACCACTCAGATTCATTTGCAATCATTAAGAGAAAGAAGCAAACAAGTGCACCTATTAGGTGTAGCCCACGACTTACTGCTTAGTTGCAGACCGACTAAGTAGCAAGTCAAGATACAACTAAGATTTATATAAAAAGATTACGGTAATGAGAACTTAGCTCTGGTGTAGGCGTAGACGTGTAGCCGAGTGGCGTGTCGCCGAGCCGTAAACTTGTAGGCGTAGGCGTGTAGCCGATCCAAGCCATATACTTGGATGCGTAGGCATGTAGCCGTACCGGGCGCCCAATAGCGTACAGCCGAGCTGAAGATTTGGTCGCTCGTAGCGCGGGCTTAGGCGTGTAGCTGAGTAGCATGTCACCGAGCCATATACTTGGAGGCGTAGGCGTGTAGTCGTACCGGGCATTTGTGGCGCGCAATGGTGTACCACCGAGTTGTAGACAGGGGCGCTCGTGCCGCAGGCGTAGGCGCATAGTGATGTGACCATGCCCATCATAGGTATGACCAACACTACGTCAATATGTTGGTCATCAAGATTTTCGTCGACTACTTCATCTACAACAAGTCGATCACTCCGTCGGCATCATCGACCTCTGGACAAGGCGCAATATTATCCAGAAGTTCGGCCACCACCCTGGCCGCCTCCACTACGTGAAGACATACTGAAGAAAAACGCCTCTCCACCTCTTCGGCACCCTCTGGACCCACAAGCCACGTCGTTCCAAGGCGGGCCAAAGAAAGAGCTCAATTGGTCCACGAATCCAGTTCGGCCATCTCCGCGTAGTCAAATTAAAATGTATGCTCCGGATGCGTACGGACTCCGTTTTGGACGTTCTTGGTATGCACGGATAAGCCCTCGACGAGATCTTTCCAACGGATCCAGTGACACATCCAAATTCCTTATAGATTAGTGGAAATCGTTGGAACAATATTGCGACCAGAATCTACCGGGATCTATCGGGCGCTGCGCCGCTCCACTTTGGGCCCATGGCCCATGTACCCTAGGGGCTGCGCCCCAAACCCTAGCCGTCACTATAAATTCAGTAGCCGTCGCTAGTTTAGACTTGGGTTTTGCTTAGATTATTCTGCTGTTGCAGTTTCGCCGTGTATCGGTTTGTGAAACCCCAACTTGTGTGCTTAATCGGTAATCTGTAATATTGAGATTGCATCTACCGTGTTCTTGCTTGTGTTCTCGATTCGCTTGCAGGAATTAGCCTTCGTGGTGAGGTCAACCGTGTCTTGGCGTGGTTGATAACGAACGGAGACAGTGGTGTAGCGATTGCAGGCTTCGATCAGTTCTGATTGGAAGTCGGATCGTCAACGTCGAGTTCTCCACCAATCGTGTTTATCCATACCTGTCGGAAGATCGGGACCCCGTTCCCCATCACATAGCCGAGTAGCGTGTCGCCGAGCCATATACTTGAAGGCTTAGGCATGTAGCCGTACCGGGCGCTCAAGGGGCGCGATGGCGTACAGCCGAGCCGTAGACTTGGGCGCTCATAGCTCGGGGGTAGGCGTGTAGCCGTGTAGCGGAAGTAGTTGTTCAAGTTTCGAACAACACCGAGCAGCACACACACCATGGTCGGCGTTGAATACCACATGTTCATCGAGGTCTTGGCCGTGGTCAGCAAAGTCGGTCGTATTGGTAAATGTTCTCCACGTGGTTGGTGTAGCCTGACGAAAGTCGATGAAAGGTCTCGCTGGTCTTCAACGTCCCACGAGATGTGGCATGATCAATCCTCACTCCATGGCTGGCATCGACGAGCTTTACGAGTTCGCCGAAATTCGCGACCTCTCTGCACAGTTTGTCTTCAAACAGGCACCACGATCGCATCCGAAGTCGGATTTAGACATTCTTGGATTTGTTGGAAACATAACGAGATAAGATTTCGAATGCATCTTATATCACCCCGAAATTTCTTCTAAGACAACGGGAAATCGCGATAAAAATTCCATCCAGATTATGAACGACAGCAATCACATCTTCTTCTCACATTCGTGTCGCGGTTGATCAAGCCGATGTCGCACGATGGAGGCCATGATCGTCGAGTCCGAGTGATTTGCTTGTGATGATGGCCACCATCGGGACCTTGCCGTATCCGAGTCGGGAATTAAGCCCCCGGCGCTCTACTCGTCGGTAGGCAGCGGTGACTTTCCGAAACACGACCGGGAGTCCGAGTGAAGCGCTGTTGAATTCCCTCTCGGATCGGATGTTGTCTGAGTCCGAGAAAGTGGATCTTGATGTGTTGGTGAAGTCTCTCCAGGATCGGATCTAATCCGAGTCCAAAAGAGCAAGCTTATGCCTCCGGCGCATTACGCGTTGGTATGCGGCGGCGGCGTCCTTGAACCTGAAGAGAAGTCTGGGCCGGTCGTTGCTGAAGTCTCCGTTAGATAGGATCTAGTCCGAGCCCAAGGGCATGATCTTGCCGAAGTTTTGCCGGTGACGGAGTCGATTCTGCTGATACGAAAAGCCTTGCCGAGGATGAAGGCTATGATAAATCTGTTAATCGTTGTGGTAGTCGCGACCACCACCCGAGAATATTTGGTATGAGTCTATCCGTATCCAAGTCAGGAACCAATCCGTGCGTAAGTACCAGCGGCGTTCCATAACATAAATGAAAGCCCGAGCGAAGCGATGTCGATGCCTTCCCCGGATTGGATCATGTCCGAACCCGCGAAAGTGTTGTAGAAGTCCTTGATTAAGTCATCGCTGTATCCGAGTTAGGAATTGAGCCGTGCGGTACGCCACTCAGGAGTAGGTGCTGGCGGCGTTCCTCAAATCGAACGGGAATTTAACTATAGCGATGACGAAGCTCTCTTTAGATCGGATCTGATTCGAGTCCAAAAGAACGACTTGGCCGTCAAATACGTGTGGTTTGCTGCTGAATGCACCCAACATTCGGAATTTTCTCTTGGTTAAGTTATCTTCGTATCCAAATCGAGAATCGAGCCCTCGGCACATCACTCTGAAGTAGGTGGAGGCGATGTTCCTCGACCCGACCGAGAGTCCAGACGAAGCGATGTCGATGTTCTCCTCAGACTGGATTGGATCTGAGTCTGAAAGAAGTGTTGGTCGGCGATTGTTTGGAGAATCTCCTTGCTGATTCTTGGTGATCCTTGCTGTCCTTGGAGGTGTGACACGGCCTATCCGCATGCCGCAGCCTCCGCAGATGGGTTTTACGAGCTTGCTGACATTCGCGATCTTCCCGCCCAGTCTGCTTTGAAACGGATTCCCCGGAAACATCCGGACTCCGTTTTGGGAGTTCTTGGACTTCACGGAAAGCTAACAAAATTATCTTTCCAATGCATCCAGTCTCATCCGGAAATTCCTTCTGGATCGACAGGAATTGAAGAAACAAGATAATGTCTAGAATCTGTCTTCGAGCCATCGGCGTATCCGAGTCGGGAAGTTAGCCCTTGGCGTACTACCCATGAGTAGATTGCCGTGGCGTTCCCCAACCCGAGCGGGAGGTGTTGTTTTAGTTCCTCCTAGATTGGATTTGATCCGAATCCGAGAGGTGGAGTTCGCCGAAATCGTTGTTGATGCAGTCGGCTCCCAAAGCGGAAAGCCTGGCCGAGTGCGAAGTCGACGGCGACTCCGTAGATCGATGCCAACGAGCTTGATGAGATTAATGTTGACGCTGCCCTACCTGGCGTGCTAACTGTCCACGGGTAGCTAACCAGGGGTTATCGTCGGCAATGATTATATATGGGGCGGTGCACAAGATCCAAACTTGATGGTAGCACAAGACAGGGGGTCTTTTTTATACAGGTTCAGGCCCTCGCGGTGGAGGTAATACCGTAGTCCGATGCTCTGAAATTATATGGTGATCTGATGATCAATGTGGAGGGAGATGTCTCTCCATGGATGGGTGTGGAGATGAAGATGTACATGTGGATGAAGATGTGGGATGCCGAACCAGGGGCTCCTTGCTCGCCTTATATAGTGGGGGGCACGGTTACAAGGTAGAGTTCTGGTCAGTTACGAGATAGGATTCATATCTTTATCCTTTAACCAGATATGTAATTATCTGGGCAGACAAGGTCTGTGTCATATATCTATTAACCGAGGTGTAGAGTTGTCTTTCCTTGTAAGTCACAGGCGGCAGATGAGAGCGAGTCTGAACTTGAGTGATTTATGTTATTGCCTAATTCTTTGTGTTTTGCCAAGTTGCATTTTCTTGGTTTTTCGGCTCCTTATTCATTATTGCTGTTTTTAATATACATTCTTTTGGGATGAAACTGTTGACTCAGTTGTTGATGGGGAGTTTTCAGGAAACTTTGCATTAGCATACAGACTTTATTTTGTTTTTGAAGCTTTGCATATTATGCTTTTGAATTTAGACTTTGCTAGATGTCGAGACTATTCACATTTCAGTTTGTGCTAGCTCGTTCAATTGATGTCTAGTCCAAATATGACATTGCTTTTGGTTTTTTCCAAAAACTTTCATGTGGCATGAGATTTTCACATTCTGGATATTGTTGCTTGATGAGGCGTTTGTAGTCTTCTTTCAGTTATACTTGCAACTTGGTGAAATCTTTTGTTGGCCAAATCTTGCTCCTGGAAATTGAAAAACCAAAAATATGCCATTTCAAGTTTTGAAGAGTTTTCATCGGTTATCCTTTACGAGATGGCTTGCCATTGTATACAAGAGGCATGAACTTGGAAGGGATCGGATAGCCAACACGTGTGATTCCTTCAGTGTAATGCTGGGCATCGACGGTCATTTGTATTCGGCTAGAGGCTCTCCCGCCTAAATTCAATCAAAAATGCAAAAACACACATAGGAGGAGAGTGACCTAGGTGGCAATTTACAGTGATCCTTGGGATGTGCCTTGCTAGCAATTGCTCGCTTTAAACCTGTGGATGCATTCAAAAGTATTTAAAAAAATCAAAAAATAAAAATGCTAGTTAGTTGAGTTGTCGATTTGAAGCTACTTGAATTTTAAAAGGTTGCATGTGATGTTTTTTTGAAGTTGTCTTTATCTATTGTCGTGCCGCGATATTTGATTGTGATTTTCTAAGCCACATCTTCCAATATGAAAAATCGATTTACTAGCATCTCTAGAACTTATGAGCACCGAACTAAAACTGCATTACCTCGAGCATCTTTTCCTTGTGCTTCACGTTCAAATGGACAATTTTCAAAGCTCCATACGTTGCATTTGCATCATACATTGTGCTTGTTCTCTTAAATTTCTTGATGTCTATATTGCCAAAAGGGGTAGGATTGAAAAAGATATCAACATGCATTTCTTGAAAAAAGGGGATAATTTCTTGGGAAGCTTTGACTTTCACGACTTGGAGATTTTGAACACATGTGTTCCAATCTTTTGCTCCAAGCGTTATTCGACATTACCAACATGTCTTGTTCGACAAATGCAAAAACTTTAAAATATTTTTCGAGGGTTTGTCAATATATTCATCAGGGGGAGTGTGGAGACCCATGTGTAGGGTATCCCAATTTGATGATGAATATATGTGACAAGATAAAATTTGAAGTGTTTTGAAGAATTATTAAATGGTGCATTTGCGGAAATTGTCGTGGAATTGGAACCGGACCATTGTGCTGAGCTTGGGCTAGGTAATAGTTTGATCGGACGTGGTCCGGTGGAATTTGTTAAACTGACACGTGGTGTGTTAGGGCTTGCTAATTGGGATGTCACAAAGGGATTGTTATGTTTGATATTTTGTGATGGACTAACCTTGTAGGTGAGGTAAAGTGTGTTTGTTTCGTGTGTGTTCGCGTCAGTGATGCAGGTATCGGTGGGTACGTGGCTGACACTTCGCAGGGACAGCTGGAGGCTGGTGCGTCCGGAGGCGTGCACGCGACCCGGTTCGATGACCTGGCGGTCACATGAGGTGGTGTAATCGAGAAGCTTAGCCGTGGCAAGGAATCCGAGTCAGCTGGAGGCTGCAGCGTCGGTAACCGGGAGGCGAATTTGATCTGACCGGTGGGCCCAGGCTTGGGCTGGCGACCGAGGAAGCTGCGAAGATATTTCTCGAAGGAATATGTAGAGAATATTTCCTCTCAGGAGTGTGTTTTGTAGTATGTGGGTTGCACACCACTCATCCTCAAATGAAGGGTGGAGATGGGCTCTAGGGTGTTGGTCATCTCACCCTTGGGCTATAAATAGAGGGGGAGGGAGCACCTCCTCCTCATCCCCCTAGAGCTGAAAATTTCAGAAAAAGAGAGAGTGTGTTGGGTGTGTTTTGGGTGGCACTTAGAGTGCTTGTAACCACATGGATTGTGGTTTGTAATCCCCTCTATGCAATGAAATCATTCTTCTTCATGAATATCTTGTGTTGATTTGTTTCTACTTCTTCTTGTTTTCATTTTCTCTTTTGTAACTCTTGTTTTGAGAAGACCATGGATGATTTCGTACCGGTTATTGGTGGTCTTATGCCTTTAGGTTGCTAATATGATTTGATACACACTTTACAACCATATGAGAGGGAAGAGATCAAGTTCTTGACTTGTTGCTAATCTGTCCAGAAACTTTCATCCGCGCAGCAGTCAGTAAAAGATTTTTAGACAAATCTAGAAAACTCATTTTGGGATTATTCCAGTTGGAAAAGATGTGTGGCTCATATACACATGTGGTAAAAATTTGAAGTCCACTGTTTCTCCATTTGTGAGCTATGAGGTGAAAACCGAGCCCCAAACTTTCCGCTCGAAGTTCTTTACAACTCGTGGTGTTTGATTTTTCATATTTTCTCTGCAAGGAGTTTTGAGGAGATTTTTTTGGTGGAGTGCTTCGCAACTCATGATTTCATTGGGAGAAAAATTCCGACAATTTTTAGAGCACAGAAGGCCACCATCTCTCTGCTCCAATTGAGAACAAATTCTGAAGAATCTGCTTTTGTTTTTCTGAAAGTCGCTTTGATCATTTGGCTTGCTCTTCTTTCCTAAAGCAAGTTTTGAATTGATTCCTCTCTTTTGTACACTTGATAACCAGGAATATGAATGGAAAAATTCCCACATATTCTATGACTCTTAGTCATGCATGCTATGGGTACACATAATTGTTATGTTGTTTGGGTTTTGGTGAAAACGGTAGCGTCGAAAATTTGTGGCGTCTATTCAACCCCACTAGCCGCCTAGCTTGGGTCTTCAACTATTCACCATGTACATTTTTGGAATTTGCAATAATGCGATGGGCGAACGACGGAAATTGAACCCGCGCATGGTGGATACACAATCCACTGCCTTGATCCACTTGGCTACATCCTCCACGTACATCGTGCACCCACCGAGAGGACGACCACCGTCACCAAATTTTCACAAAAAAATAATCGGCACCGCCAGATCCAATCAAAGCTTGTTTAACGTGCTTTCCACACGCCACTGGTTTCGTACTACCTAGAAGTCCTCATCAGCGACACAAATTAGCTCCCAACGTCATGATGGCGTCCTTTGCTGCACGTGGCCTCATTGGTCAGATCCCGTGGCCTCCACTGCTGCAACACATCCCCTACTGCTGCGTCGACTCCTCGGCCACCTCGTCAGTTTGATAGTAATGTCTGGCCGATCCTCACCAACTGCAACCCATTGAAAGGTACAAGCATCATATTCAGAGTGTTTGATGCCACTAATCTTTAGGGGTGGGCATTTTTATACCGAACTAGAAAAACCGAACCGAACCGAACCGATCAAACCGAAAACTTAGGTTTTTTTGGTATTTCGGATCGGTTTCAGTTTACGGATTGAGAAAACCGAACAAATTCGGTTCGGTTTTGGTTTAAAGTCAATGTCAAATTCTTTAATCCTGTCTCTTAGCAGGATCCACATCACCTTTGTCCCAGCATCTCTACAATTCCAAATAAGCCCTTTCAGTTATTAACTCCTTTTCTATTATTTTTCCTAAGAAACTTGCCAGTCCTACGAACAAATTCCTTAGGTTGTTTTCCAGCAAGGCCTCTATGTTGTTTTCTATCACCTGATAAATTAAGAGATGTAAGGGATGTTTTTCCATCAACATCAGATGTACTCTGGTCTCCCTCCTCCCCATTCCACCAATCTACCAACTGCACTAAACCCTCATTCTGATAGGGGCATTCCATATCAGATGTTACATCAATATTGTTTTTAATATATATCCTCTTTCTTTTTCTTATGGAAAGCATCTCTAGCACTCTCTAAAGTTCTAATAAGATCTACTTTTTTTCATTTCATTGTCATTGATAATTTTCCCCATATTAGAAGCCAAAGCACTAATGTTTGAGTTATCAAGTATAGAAAAAACATTAGATGATGGTATGGTAAACTCTTCTAAATCCCTTTTCTTCTGCAGAGTAACAACTTTTTCAGCAATTGGCAGAATGCAATTCTGGAGTCTGGAGCTTCTCCTGGTTGGAACAGGTAGCCTCTGTGGCTTCACCCCTCCATCAGCATGGGTCTAGTCTTCCATTGCATTCTTTCTTCCATTAGGCCTCATTTGTTTGTAATCCTCTTTCTTTTTCACTAACTCATCTATATCTGACACTTTGCCTTCATGTACATACTCCCTCCGTCCCCAAAACAATGACATTCTAGCATTTAAAATTTGTCCCACAAAAAATGTTATCCTGTGTTATGGGTCCCACTCCTTTTATTATTGCGCTTTCATCCAAACACCCACCACTCTCAATGACCAATTGTTAGTCTTGCATGTGCATTAATAATGTTTCTTTTGCCAAAAACTAGGGGCACATAAGTCATTTGTTGTGGATATTAATCTCTCCATTTGAGTGCAAGAATGACATTCTTTTGGGGACGGAGGGAGTAAGTATCAACTTGAGATGTCACCTTTTCAACAGTGAAATCTTCCATTTCCTCAATAACCACCAAACTTCCAGGTAAAATGAAGGAACCATATTCATCAACTAGGACTGGATTAGGTTTGTCATGGTAAAAGTTTGTAACACATCTGCCCAGTCATACCACCATAGCTAGATCCATTAACATGAAGGTCATGCTTAGGAATCTCTCTATCAACCATGAATTCCTCGAGGGCCATTTGGATCAGATTCTCCTCTAAGTCATCATCTTCACTTTCTTGAGAGCTATCTATTTTTATGTCATAAGCTTGTTCATCATCCATCACTTGTTTCCCTTTATCACTAGTGACTTTAGGTGGTGTGGAACCCGAAATCCTATGAAACACAGAGGCTTTATCACCTGCTCTCCTGTTTTCCCTTCATCCATTTTCTGTCCCTTTTGCATATTGTCTCTATCTTCTGGTTCTTGAATTCTAATACCACTTCAATGTTTAGGGATCCCATTGTCATTGCATGGCCTCTCCACTTCAAAGAAAAAGTCATAAAGAGATTTTCCAACAGAGCTTTCCACACACTTGGGAACATTATCAACATTCCTACATAATATCTTCTCTGACAAACTCAACCTTGCTTTAGCCAGTCTTGTCAATGTCAATCATAGTTGTCACCAGGCCATCTACTCCCACCACAACTTCCTCAGATATCTTGCTTAGGGGAATGTTCTTTATACAAACCCATGTCTCCTTCAATTCTCCCAAAGATTTTTAAAACAATCTAGAAAAATCATTTTGGGATGATTCCAGTTGGAAAAGATGTGTGACGCATATACCCATCTATGGTAAAAATTTGAAGTCCACTGGTTTCTCTATTTGGGAGCTATGAAGTGAAAACCGAGCCCCAAACTTTCTGCTCGAAGTTCTTGACAGCTCGTGGTGTTTGATTTTTCATATTTTTTGTGCATGGATTCTTGAGGAGATTTTTGGTAGAGTGCTTCACGACTCATGGCTGCATAGGGAGAAAAATTCCCACTAATTTTGGGAGTAGTAGAAAGTCATCATCTCTCTGCTCCAAGTATAAACAAACTCTGAAGAATCTGCTTTTGCTTCCCAGAAAGCAGCTTGTGTTGTTTTAATTTTCATATTTTTTCTACAGAGGCTTTTGAGGATATTTTCGGCTGAGTTTCTTATGACTAATTATGGAATAGGGACAAAATTTTTTAAAAATTAAAGAGCACCAGAAAGCCACCATCCATCTTCTCCAAGTGAGAACAAATCTGCTTTTGCTTTTCAGAAAGTCACTTTGATCATTTGGTTTGATCTTCTTTTGTAAAGCAAGCTTTGAATTGATTTCTCTCTTTTGGACACTTGACAACTCCCACTCGGATTCCTAGTCGGATAACAGAACATAGGTCTGCAACTATAACGAAGTCTTCGTCCTTGGCGCCGGCGATCCTCACTCGTCTTCGCAGTGTGTTGGGGATGAAGTAGTAGCCACGAAGGCGGCCAAGGCTGATCAGTGCCGCGCGGAACATCAAGAGCGCTTGCGCTAGATTTGAATACGCGGCGGCAACATCCAAAATGAGTTGCGGGCAGTGAAGTTGAGGGAGCATGACGTCTACACGACCCCACAAGCCAACATTGTTGGTTCAAAGACTCTTTTGGAGACCATGGTTCCACAACTCCTAGAAGATAGACTGCTCATCCAAACCTTGGCCCGAGCAACAGCCGGTCCGCTCGTAACCGACGCAAGGCGCGCTCATATGCCACTGGGGGATCACATCGATCGGCGGGCCATGACCTCTACCACGACATAGAAGCAAGGAGGAGAGAGCGCGTCGACAGCGAGCGAGTGTCCCGCAGTCATCGTAGTCAGGATGACAACAACCACACCAAAAGCACCGCCAGTCAGCATGACTATCATGGTGGGCATCCTCATCACATCCAACATCATGAACGCAGCAACAGATCCTCGCGGCGCCAACAGCCACGCCCCTTGTAAGGATTTGGGGCATATACCCCGGATCTCCGCCGAGTGGTTTGGCCTGATGGATTCAACCTCAAAGGCATCGACAAGTTCGATGGTGAAAGGGACCCGAAGAACTAGCTGCAGGTTTACGCTTTGGAAGTTAGCGCGGTAGGAGGTGATCAGAACGTCATGACGAATTATTTGTTGGTCGCTCTGACTCCAACCGCCCAAACTTGGGTGATAGAGCTCCCGGAGAATTCCATTGAATCTTGGGACGACACTGAAGGCAATTTTCACCATGGTAGATCAGGAAGCCAACGCCGAAGAGGCCATCCTTACACCATCGAGGTGGTCACGTTGGAGGTTCCAAGAAGAAGCCAAATGATAAACCTGGCAAGCCAAAGGATAAGAAGCGCAAAGGGGACGACATGGTTGCGAACGTGGAGCGCAATTGGCCAAAGCCACCCAACGACAACGACTACAACAAAGTCATCGAGGCAATGTGTCCCATCCACCTTCATGGGAAACACGCTACAAAAGATTGCCTCATCCTGCAAACATTCGCGGATAATTCCAAGCAGCCGGTGGCGAAGGGAGGCCACAGCAAGAAACCGGATGGGTACTATCAAGACGCATAACGCAAGATCAGCTACATATTCAGAGGATCAGATGCGTATGAGTCCAAGCGGAAGCAAAAGCTAACCACTCGAGAAATCAATGCAATCTTGCCTGCGGCCCGCAAATATCTATGCTAGTCGGAAGTTCCAATTACCTTCGATCGGTTAGACAACCCAGATCGGATACTCTTCCTTGGAAGGTACCCTCTGGTTCTTGATCCGGTTGTTCGAGGAAACAAACTCAAAAGGGTCCTAGTTAATTGCAAGAGCGGGATAAATGTCTTTTTCATCAAAAGCCAGGACCAGAAGAAAATTCCTCATTCTGAGCTAAGGCTAGTGATGAGGCCACGCTTACGCTGCCCCAAATTATGTCCCAATCTTTCACGGTACAATTTCAGCAAGAAAATAGTTGATATATCAATCGGTTCAACCCAATAGATGCAATAGATATCAGATCAAAACAGCAGCACGGAATGAGATTTTGCAAGTCCAGCAACACAAAGTAGCAATTCAATTGATAAATTTGGGAATAGCTTACAAGATGCAAACAAACCCAAGATAAAATCTTCCACCCGCAGCACCAAGTAGACACCACAATCAGAAGGGAAGAATCCACGCAGGGATCCAAAGCAACGCACCCAGGAAACAATCCTGATGACGCACTCAAACTCGATCCAATATGGAACGGTGATAAACGAGACGGGAAACGCCCTCCTCCGGTTCTTGGGACTAAACCCTAAAGAAACACACAAAATAAAACCAATATGGGGTACAAGGACGCCGGCCCTAGGATTTATGGCATGCAAGCCAACCAAAACAAGAGTTCGACTCAACCTAAACACAAAACAGATTCGGAACTGACTTCGTTTCAACGATTGCAACATGCATAGGCCGAATATGGGCCTGGATCTTTTGGAAAGATCTCGGAATTATCTTTCCAACAAGTATTTAAACAACAAAAACGGAGTCCGTATGCATTCTGGGCGTCCGATTTAAGGTAGGCTGCTCCTGTATTCCGAACTGGACTCAAACTGGATTCGGAATTGGACTTGTGGGCTGACTCTCCAACCGTAAATTGGCAATTTGGACGACGTTGCATCCCTCTCCATATCCTTGTTGGCCCTCTCCAAATCTCCTTAAATCACGGCCCAAGATGGCATGTGCTTCATGGATTCGCTTGGCCCGTGGCCTCTGATTGCTAGCTGAAATAATTTGAGGAGCCATGGGCTCATCATCCTCTCTCTCTTGAAACAAAGCCGTCCTCGGCTTTGATATAAATTCATGCCCTTCTTTCTTTTGGTTCCCAATACTGCAAATTATAGGCTTGCATTGCGTAGCGTCAATAACAATTTTCTCTTCCTTTTGATTAGCACGAACTTTCAAATAACTATCAGCCGAATCTTTCGGATATTTACTTGAACTTTCAGAAATAACCTTGGGAGAATCGATGTACACACGATCCTCACCTTCCGGAATAATTGGGCCTTGGCACTTCGCTGCATTACTACTAGCTGAATCAATTTGAGAAATGTTGGACACATCACCAACCAAAAAATTTGTTTCTACAGCAACAATTGGAGCTTGGATGGGCATATCATCTTTGCCACCTTGAACTAAAACAATGCCTGCAGCCACATCAGCTAGGGTCATTTCTCTTCCACGGGGTAATCCCCTAGACATCCGTAGTTCCACTCGGACAGATCTCGCTGCCTGTCACGTTCAGGACAAAAGAGAATTACCGGACATAATGTCTGAGTTTTGAGGTGGTTGATTTTGAAACAGCATACCATGCTATTTTGGGAAGGCCGGGTATCGCCAAATTCATGGTAGTTTCTAACTACACATACCTCGTAATGATGATGCCGGGTCCTAATGGCGTAATCGCAATCACTGGTGACGTAAAACAATCCTTGGTCTACGACAGTGAGAGCTGCGAGCTTGCGCAGGCCTTGGATGATTCGGCCAAGATGGAGAAGATTCGGCAGGCAGTCGCCTCGCTCCAAGAGGAGGGGGACATAGCAGCAAAGAAACATGCCAAAGTTTCTATCTAATCAGCCGAGGAAACTAAGAAGATAACGTTGGACCCGTCTGACACAACCAAAACGGTCGTGATCGGGATAGGGTTTGACGACAAATAGGAAGATGCGCTCGTCACTTTCCTCCGGGCAAACCAAGACGTGTTCGCTTGGAAACCTTCGGATATGCCATGTCCTGAGGGAAGTGATCGAGCACTCTTTGCACGTTGATGACAAGGCGAAGTCGATCAAACAACGGTTGCGAAGATTCGCACCGGACCAGAAGGAAGCCATCAGGGAGGAGATCAACAAATTGTTAGCAGCAGGGTTCATCAAGGAAGTGTACGATCCCAAGTGGTCAGCGAATCCGGTCCTCGTGCAAGAGAAGAACAAGACGTGGTGCATGTTCATCGATTACAACGACCTCAACAAAGATTGTCCCAAGGATCCTTTCAGGCTCCCCCGTATCGACCAAGTGGTGGACTCCACTACTGGGTGTGGGTTCCTAAGTTTCTTGGATGCTTCCTCAGGCTATAATCAGATTAGCTCCCCTGTATCGACCAAGTGGTGGACTCCACTACTGGGTGCAAGTTCCTAAGTTTCTTGGATGCTTCCTCGAGCTATCATCAGATCAGAATGAAGGAGAAATATTGCATTAAGACGTCGTTCATCATGCCTTTCGGGTCGTTTTGCTATATCACAATGCCGTTCGGGTTGAAAAACGCTGCTGCCACCCATCAACGCACCATACCGCGGTGTTTTCACACTCAACTTGGCCATAACATGGAGGCATATGTGGATGACGTCATCGTGAAGACTCGCGCCAAACCTGACCTCATCGTATATCTGGCCGAGACGTTCGAGAGCCTAAGGGCATATAGGACGAAGCTTAATCCCGAGAAGTGTGTTTTCGGGGTCCCATCAAGAAAATTACTCGGCTTCATCGTGTCTGAACGAGGCAACGAGGCTAATCCGGAGAAAATCGGCGCAATTATGAAGATGAAGCTTCCGACTAGTCAAAAGGACGTGCAAAAGCTCACCGGATGCATTGTGGCACTTTGCCGGTTCGTCTCCTGGCTAGGGAAACGCGGCATGCCCTTGTTCAAGGTTCTTCACCGACAGGATAATTTCCAATGGACAGCGGAAGCACACAAAGCCTTCGAAGACTTCAAAAGGTTCCTCACTACATCTCTGGTGATGGTCCCGCCGATGCCCCAAGAACCTCTCCTCCTTTACATCAACACCACGACTCATGTAGTCAGTAGTTTGCTAGTTGTGGAACGGGAAGAGAAAAAAATTTCGCAAAAGGTTTAGCGCCCGGTCTACTTCGTCAGCGAAGTATTGGGGGACTCCAAGATACGATGTCCACATGTCCTATGTCCAGCTGAAATCCCAGAACAAGCTTATCGCGGAGATGCAACAACAGAGGGTGGCGAACAAGCAGCGGTGGCAGGCGGAGCAAGAGGAAAACAACACAAGGTGGTAGGCGGAGCGAGAGGAGAACAACAGGCGGATGCAGGCCATCCAGGATCAGAACCTCTTCATTATGCAGTATATACAATAGGCAATTATGAATGTATATGTAGCTAGGTTGTCCTTCATATTTTCAGACGTTAACATATCATATCGGCAGGTGTTCCATGGGGCGAGGACCTCTAGCCTACCGTAGGTCATCTTCACGCTGACGCCGGGGGCCTCGACGGCACAGGCCGGCACTCTTCCCCCATTTATGCCACCGCCCTCATTTCCCGTGCCCCTGTTTGGCTCTGCACCGGTGGCTTCTCCAGGGGTAAAACTTTTCTTCACTTTATGCAACATTTTCAAATAAGCACACAAATGCATAAAAGTTTTGGAAAATGCGGTTTCCTCTAATTTTGCAGGTGTCTGGCTCAGCGGCTGCGACGAATGCTCCGTAGGAAGGTGATTCTAGTGTCACAAGATCAGTCGAGGAGCAATTCGTCGAGGATATGTTTGCCGATCCATTCCCAGGTTTGCATTCTTAAATGTGGTTAGACGATGAACTTGTGGGTTGTGTGCATGTAATGTGAACATGTGGGTTAGATGATGCACTCGGTGATGCATGTAATGTGAATTTTTAGACAATGTGTATATTAATATCGCACTTTTGTTTATATGTTGTTGCATTCGTGTGGGATTGATTGAGACATGTATCGGTGGATGCGAATGTGGTTGCACATGGAAATATATATATTGTGATTGTTATGGGGAATTGGGTATGTAAAACGGTGGGGAATAATGTTTTTTTGTAGGTTGAAAATGAGTTTTTTTTTATAAATTTCTAGTAATTTTTATTAGTGTAACACCATCAATTTTGGCGGCCTCAATAACGGCCGATAACAAATTGTCCTACCAGGGGCATGCCAAACGTTTGTCGTCCATAAAGCTTCTGGTATTGTCGGCGGCAAAGGTGGAGGCCGCCCATAAAGATGGAGCTATGTTGGCGGCATAATAGTGGGCCGTCCTTAAAAATGGGTGGCATATCGAAAGGTTGTCCACATAGATGGAGCAATGTGGGTGGCATATGGGGAGGCCGTCCACAAAGATTTGCAATGTGGGCCCCTCGACTGGTCCGTGGGACCCACGTGGCAGAGCGCCATCACCACGCCCGTGCCGTCAGGGTGTGTTTGTGTGGGCGGCCAGAACATCCGTCGGCACAAATCTTCCCTAGGCGCTTGGCCTAGGAGGTGGCTTTGTGGTCGGCCTGATGTATTGCCGCCGACAAAAATGAATTGTGTTGTCGACACATTGTCGGCGAACTTGTGTCGTCGGCTGGCTGACGACATAACATTTTGTCTTCGTTTTTGTTGTTATGTTGTCGGCTTTGTCCGCCGACCCAATTCCAGTTTCCTATAGTGACTTTAAGTTGAGATTGAAATTAAACTAAAGGACGTTTTTATTGAATACATAAATAAAATACTTAGATTTGGACATGTGAAAATACACGAAGTATCATTATCTAGAACCAAGATAGATCAAATACAAATGAAGTAAAGAATTAGAAGAAGCATGTTCGCATTTGAACTATGAATTTGAAACGAAACATTTGGATAAACGAAATATTTTTTAGGCTCACAGCTCAAGCATTTTCCTCATGGGATATTAGTACACTAATTGGCCTATACGTAGAAAATACTTGAAAGGTTCAGTTTGAGAAAAATGTTTTCCTCCAGAACCCCAATTGTATTTGGCTCAATATAGTACATAGCTTCGAAGTGGCACTGAGTTGAAATAAAGGTCTTCTTTCGGTACCTTTGTTGAAGCATATAATTTGGCCTATTCTACAAGAAAAACCAAGATTTGAATGTTGTTTTTTATACCAATGCTTTGTACATATCGGATCCACATGCTAGTAATCATAATTTGGGCATGTATTCCTATGTGGTGGGAAAACAATATCTTGAAAGTCGCAAAAGCATACACTTGTTTCCATATCAACAAACCACACGAAAACAATTGCACTGAATGAATCATCTCATAAATGTGTATGGCAAGGAGAATGATAAGATATACAGTCTCCTGAATTGAATGTTAAGAAAACCCTAAATATCATGAAGATAATGCAGTATGTGTTGTAAATGCAAATAGGTTATGTGAAGAGTAATCTTACAAAGCATATCGACCCTAAGTTCTTTCAACTCATGAAATGCATAAGTTGAATGAAATAAATATTTGGCACACTAAGTCATGATGATTTATTTACAAAGTCGCTCCTTGCTTTCTCTTTCGAAAGATGTGTTAGAGGCATTGGAATAATGAATTTTAAAGAAGTGTTGAACTCAGAGAGGAATACTTCGATCACGTACTTTGAATTAAAACTTAGGCAAGAAGCCGAAGTACCCAACTTAATCAAGAAGGTCATATGCAATGTTTGGTGATTTGTACTCTTTTTCCCTTAGTGAGTGTTCCATCGAAGTTTCCCACGTTAGGTTTTTAATTAGGCAAATCGTGCACACAAGGCAAGCATATACTATGTACTCTTCTCAAGAAAAATTTCCACTAGGTTTTTTTTGCAGTTTTAATGAGGCATATGCATATAGCAAGCATTGTCCAAGGGGTTGCGGAACCACCTAATTGGGTCGGGTTCAACTGACCCATAACACTTGTGGCTAGAAGCCGTCCCCTAGCCGGCCAACCCGCTAGGTGTTTCCTACATTATACCTAGCCTAAACCCTAAGAATTACAATAGTTAAAAAATAGGTGGAGACTCATTGTATTATTATTCAGAACTAATAAAGCAGAATCCACCCCTACGTACATCTTGTGTTCTTTGTCTTTTTGTGATTTCACGATTTTCTTTAAGAAACGAACAAATTCATTCCATCTTCATATATCCTTTTACGGAAAGGCCTATATTTGATCAAAGAATTATAAAGACAATATCTAAGGCTTAAATGTAAAAGATCAAAACATTCAGGTTTGTTCGAAAAATTAATTTTTTTTGGAGCAAGAAGAACTATTTAAAATCTCATAAAAATGACTCCAAAGTATTACATCCTTTTGCTTATACAAAAATAACAAATTTTCATTTCATTTCATTTAATTTTACTTTAAGCTGAAACAAATAAGGCCCTTATATCTCCACATATTTATGTAGGTCACTTTGAACTCCCTTGTAAAATGTATATACATTGTCACCACATGGAATGCTCTGACCTACTTCTAATCAAGGCAACCTGTTCTACTTCTACCAAATTAACAACCAAGCTAGCTCGCCTCGCTGAGCAAGGTGACATCCAACAATTCACATCAAAGGTCATTAAGCGCTATATATTGCCTCCATCAACATCTCTATCGATTTTTTTTTCTACCACAAAAGAGAACTCCAGGTTCTCTTTTCAGAAAAAAAAAACAAACTCCAGGTTCTGAAGATCTTTCATAGCTAATGACCACGTCTTCCACAAACATCATGTGTCTTGGCAACAGCATCAACAAGTAGATTCACGAGCTTTCAATCCCGGGCAACCACCACCAACTATATATCTCTACAATGTGTCCACCGGGGCTTCCTCTCGTTGGCAACGTCGCCGTTCGCCGTCGCCGTCAAACACCCTTACAGTTACAGGGCGCACCACTCGCCGGCGAAGCACAATCACAATTCACAAGAAAGTATCTCCTTTTACTTTTTTTTTCTACCCACCCCACTTTTGCTAATTATCAACGACTAAAACTTATTTAAATCTCAGTCAATATTTCACATATCTAAATGTTTCCGTTGGATCTTTTATATATCCTCCAAAGGTACGGTCTAAAAAAATTTAAAAATGAAATAAGTCTTAGTGGCCTCATCTGAAACCGGTTACTTCTTACCTTTGGCAAATATCTTTACTCCTAGAAAGTTTCCTTTAGTAAGATTGGTGATGTCACACTTCAATATAATTACCTATAAATGCCATTGGTCTTAACAAACGCATCACTTTCACTCCAACTACATTCATCATAACAAACTCATTCCATCTTATTTAACTCATTTCATCATATTTTATTGCAGCAAAGCACAAGCAATTAGACAGTGTTAATTAAGATTTAAAACATGCAGTCCTCGCCGGACGAAATGACAGTGCTGCCCTTCCGGCGTTCCCGCTCAGATTTGCTATTTTCGTCCAGTACCTTCCGGAGATAATAAATGAATAGCACTGACTTTAATCACTCCGGAAGTCCGGAGTCAGGTCTGGTCCGCACGCAGCAGAACTCGTCGTCACTAATTACAGCTAGGGCATTCTCAAAAAAAAAAAAAAATTACAGCTAGGGCTCTGCCATAGATCTCGCAGGCTCAGGCTCAGGCTGCGGCCTGTCCCTCCCGGGAGATAATGGCCACCCGTGCACGGTACAATTGATCTTTTTTACCGTTAAAAATATATGCATAGACTACCAACGTGAGCTTTTTTTTATTGTTGTTTCCAAACAATGATAGCAACGCTGAAGTTTTTACATTTTTAGAAGCTTAATGTTTGGCGTTTTGTTACCCTTCTTTAAGATGTACGAACTAGTTTCTTCTCGAAGCTGTTAAAACCATTTGCTAATATTTTTTGGCATCTCTAATTATAACTTTTAAATTATTATAATCCATAATATTTTACAGCTAAAAGAATTTCTTGATGATGAAACAAACTAAACTCTGGATTAGCTAGTGATCCAGCAAACGAACTCGGATCGGATGTTCAGAAAAGAACTCGCGATACATTATATATGTAGGATTGCTAATTAAGCAAGTAGAGTATATTCCTTCCTTGTGTCCAAGGGGAAAGACCATGCATATAGTCATTTAGAGCGGCGCCGATGCTAGCTCCTCTTCATGGTGCTTATACCCATCTGTGCAAGACAAGCTAACAATTCTATCCTCTGCAGTACACCTCCATGACTTTTAATTTTCCGACCAAAATATGGCAGAACATCTCCGTCAGCAACATGATTGATCTGTGCCTCGTGGTCTGAACTTCTCCGGAAGAAATTATGACACCCCCGATGATTTCGAAAAGACTAAACATGCATGGATACTAATAGAAAATACCAGTGAGAACTGAGAAGTATGTCGGAAGGGCCAGGGACTCGCGGGAAAATGATTAACAGTTAGATCTTTGATTGTATATATACAGTTCACTCCCTACAAGAAAACGAACCAATTTCGTCCAGGTCGAATACAATTTCGTCAACCCAAAAAACAATGGAAAAAGAACACTCTAAATTCGTCGGCCCACAGATGCAAACGAAAGTAAAGAAATAATTTCATCGGCTCCAAGAGAACTGACGTTCACCAATCACCATCCCAGCCCTAGCCACACCTTTCCAAAATTTCTGCACCAACAATTTCATCGGCCTCGTCAGGTGAAAACTAATAAAAAAATATTTTTTAAACTAATTCAATCGGTTGGGACCCACAAAATTAGTTCTTTTAAAGAAATTATATAAACGCGTTGGCGGGGACCGACGAAACCACCAGGACAGCGAGGACAGCGCTACCGTAAAAACCACCGAAAAAATAAGTATGTTTTTCATAGTTTTTGTGAACACTCTAGTCAATATAACTCTTAGAACACTTACAATGAGATTTTTACCAGTGTTTTTTTCATATGCCACATAGCATGGAAAGTTGTCGTGTAGCAGAATTAATAAGGGCCTTGTTCTTTTCATCGTAAAGTTGAGTTTAGTTTTACTGTAGCAAATTTTATTATTTTTATATAACCTACATGTCGTAATAATTTGTAACAATTTTTTTAAAACTTTTAGCGTTCATATAAAAGCTGTTAAAACTATTTTTAAATTTTTTTAGCCTCTTTGTACCCTTTTCGAGTACTATCGACATTTGCTACAATAAACTCAACTTTACTAACACTGAAAAGAACAAGACGAGAGAGAAGGTGTTGATTTTTTACATAAGAAACCATTTCTACGCTCATGCCAAAGCTCTAAAACTAAGGCGCAGAAAGAAGGTGGCTTTGAAAAAAGGAAAAGTATTAATGATGGAAACAATGTTAAAATAAAAATGGACACACAGGGACGCCAAGGACGCCACTAAATCGAAGCCATCTTCTACACCGCCACCCCAGGTTCAACCTGAGGCGGCCCCGAAGTCTATTCCAGCCCCGAAGGGTGTGGAGCCATCCTCTAGCGCGGCTCATGCTACGGGATCAAAGGACTCAGAGCCCTCTGACTCCGGCGCGGAGCCTCCCGTGGAAGAGATCCCACGGTAGTCTCATACTCTTCCACTTCCTCAAGCCTCATTTAAAGCCCAATGGCGTAAAGAAAATTGGAATGGGAGGTCATCGATGATGACAAGGGGGATAGAGAATGCAAAGAGCTCCACAAATATACCCTCGAATGTGCCGAGCTGCTTGATATAAGCCATTCTTCTGCTTCTGTTTCTGATCACGCTGGATCTTACATCAACATTTCTTGTTTTCAGAATATGGAGAAGCGTTCCAAGAGGAAGTCTACATTCTTCCGTGAAATGGTCCCCAAAGTGGAAAAGCTCAACAAGTACGTGGCCGAGGCGGCGGATTCCCAAGCCAAATCCAATACCTCAATATTATGGAACAAGAAGATGGATATGATCGGCCGCATGGCAGGTACTTTTTTGAGCCAAGAACTTCAAGCATATGCTTCATGCTACACTTCACCCTTTTCGTTCCTTTGGCACGGTTCGGGATTATATCATCGCCCAGCTCCATAGTCAATACCAAGCGCTGGAGAAGGAAGAGTCCCAAGCTCGGTCTAGACTCGACAAGGACTAGCGGGAACTGTAGGGCAAGAGACCCACCTCGGGCTTCTTCTGTTTTTCCATGCTTGTTGCATACCTGGTAACGGCTTTGTCCTACCCCCAGAGTATAAGAAGAAGAAACAGGCGCAGTTTGACGTCCTCAATTGGAAGATCAAGTATGCTGATACGGCTTATGAGCAACTCCGTGAGGCCTCCGAACCCTTGTGAAATCTTCTGCTGCCATAGGACGTAGGGCCGAGTGAAACGAAATAGGTCATGATTCAATTGAAAGACGTGCTGGAGAGGTTAAAGGTTCACTTGAAGGAGACGGCGATCACTAGTGCCAGTCAGGCTTTGGCCATTCTGAAGTCTCTATATCCTCGAGTTGAGCTCAACTTCTTCTGTTTTTCCATGCTTGTTGCATACCTGGTAACGGCTTTGTCCTACCCCCAGAGTATAAGAAGAAGAAACAGGCGCAGTTTGACGTCCTCAATTGGAAGATCAAGTATGCTGATACGGCTTATGAGCAACTCCGTGAGGCCTCCGAACCCTTGTGAAATCTTCTGCTGCCATAGGATGTCGGGCCGAGTGAAACGAAATAGGTCATGATTCAACAGAAAGACGTGCCGGAGAGGTTAAAGGTTCACTTGAAGGAGATGGCGATCACTAGTGCTAGTCAGGCTTTGGCCATTCTGAAGTCTATATCTTCGAGTAGAGCCTAACGCCATCAAGGAAGGCTTCGCCCGCACAGTCAACAATGATCAGGTGGACACCCTTATGGAAGAAGTTCGCGATACTTCTGTCACCCTAGCGGAAAATTTGGATTTCGGTCCCCTGTGAAAAATTGTATTCATAGGACTTAGTTAACTCCGAAATTGACAGTTAGGTGTAGCCCCGACTTACTGCATAGCCAGGAAATCGGCTAAGTAGCAAGTCAAGAGCTAACTCGGGTATGAGAGAAAGTAGGAAAGCCTTTGGAAAACCTTTATTCATTAAAAAGATATCTGAGTACAAAGATTTAAGTAAAAAAGTGAAGTAGCTGGTCTATATTCCACGAGTTGTTAACGACCGTGCCATCCTCGGGGTTAAGCCTGTAAGCCCCTGAGCGTGTCACCTCATCGACGATGTTAGGGCCCTCCCAACTTGGGGATAGCTTATTCTCGCTTTTATGATTCCTTCATAGGACCAGATCTCCTTTGAAGAAAGCGCGGCCTCAAACATTGCGACCGTGATAGCGACATAAGCCCTAAAGGTACTTGGCCGACCAAATTGTTGCGGCGTCTCCAACCTCCTCTAGTTGGTTAAGATCTTCAAGTCGGTCGGCCTCCAATTCTTGTTCTTTATAGCCCCAAACCCATGGGGATGCAAATTCGAGCTCTGTAGGTAAGACCGCCTCAGATCGTACGTGAGGACAAAAGATGACTGTCCAGTTGCCCTGCTAGGAGTGGTCCTAAGACCTAGAGTACCGACGGCAATTATTTGACCCATCGTGTATCATATGATTTAAGATGATCAAAGATCCTAAAGACCCAAGCTAGGTGGCTAGAGAGGGGTGAATAGACGACACAATTTTTTGACGCTACCAATTTCAACAAAACCCAAACAACTTGACAACTATTTGTACCCATGATTTGTTTGAATGAGAACAATGGAATAAGCCGGAATTTTGGAATCACAATCCTGGTTGTCAAGTGTCCAAACAAAGAGGAATCAATTAAAACTTTCTTTTAGAAAAGAGATCAAGCCAAAACATTAAAGTTACTTTCTGAAAAGCAAAAGGTAGAATCTAGAAAATTTGTCTTGCAAAAAAGAACTAGGTGCAAATCAACACAAAATGTTCATGAAGAAGGATTTCATTGCATTGAAGATGGGGGATTACATGCCACACTCCTTATGGCCACAAACACTCAAAGTGCCACTCAAAACACACCCAACTCACCCTCTCTATTTCTGAAATTTTCAGCTCTAAGGGGATGAGTAGTAGGTGCTCCCCTCCCCCCTATTTACAGCCCAAGGGTGAGATGCCCTAAATCTTAGAGCCCATCTCCACCCTTCATTTGAGGATGAGTGGTGTACAATTCATGCACAAAACAACACACTCTCGTAGAGGAATATTCTCCACATATTTCTTCGGAAAATATCTTCGCAGTTTCCTCGGTCGGCAGCTCAAGCCTGGCCCACCGGTTAGATCATCTTAGTCACCAAGTAACCGACGTGCCAGCCTCCAGCTGTCCTGAACTCCTTGCCATGGCGAAGCTTCTCGAGTATATCACCTCATGTGACAGCCAGATCATCGAACTCGGTCGCCTGCACATCTCCGAACACACTGGCCTCCAGCTGTCTCCGCGAAGCGTCAGCCACGTACCCACCGATACCTACATCACAGAGGTGATCACACATACCTTACGCCTCCTGCTCGGTTAGTCCATCATACGATCATCAACAGAGAATCTCATGATCAAAACCGAAAACACCTTGTCAAAACACACTTGGCAGTACGGGACTAATCCAAAAAATCAGCAAAATCCAACAATGCCTAAACAAGGCAACTTCATCATTATCCAAGTGGACCTCCACATGGTTCTCAACAGATCCTTGCTTTTAGCTCTTGCAGTAGCATGTCGTTGGCTCGTTTGACCTATCTATTTCTTCGCGGATGTGCTATGGAAGGAAAGCAAATCATAATGCCGAGTTTTTTGCGCCAATCTTGGAATTCGCCACTCTTGAACTGAGTGCCGTTGTTCGTGATGATTCTATTTGGGATGCCAAATCTGACGACGATATCTTGAAAAAACTCCCTTGCCTTAGCAGATTTGACCTTGGCAACTGGTTTTGCTTCAGTCCATTGTGATAATTTGTCAATAGAGACGAAGAGATGAGTAAATCCAGCCTGCATCTTTTTCAGAGGCCCAACCATGTCGACCCCCAAACCGCTAACGACCAAGTGATGGGAATAGTCTGCAGCTCTTGTACTAGCATGTGTATTTGTTGGGCAAAAAACTAACCACCTTCGCATGCCTAGACAATATCTTTGGCATCCGTTACGACGGCCGGCCAGAAAAAACCTTGATGATAGGCCTTCCCAACTAGTGTAATGGATGCTGCATGATGCCCGCAAATTCCCCAGTGGATTTCTTTAAGGAGATTCCTTCCTTCTTGCTCTGATATACACTGTCTTATCAATCTAGAGGCGCTCTTCTAGTAGAGCTCCTCCCTGATAACAGCGTAACTGTGGCTCCGTCTTGTGATCCGTTCTGCCCATGCGCTGTCATCGGGGAGCTTATAGCTCAGTAGATAGTCTAGATATGTAATAATCCAATTGGGATTGATGATCAGTACTTCTAACTAGGGTTGGTTATCTTCTAGTTTATTCAGCTCCAGCTATGGTTTGATGGAAGGTTTATGAAGTTCCTCGACGAACACACTCGCTGGAACTGTTGCCCGAGTGGTTCCCATTTTGGCGAGCTCATCAGTAACATCATTATCACAGCGGAGCACATGCAGGAGATCTTGCTCGTCGAACTTGTCCTCCAGCTTCCGCATCTCTAACCAGTATGCAGCCGATGCACGACCAGTCCTTCTATACTTGGTTGACAACGAGTTGAGAGTCCCCATGAACTGTCAGCCATTTGATGACAAGCGATATGGCGATACGGAGCACATGAATGTGTGCCTCGCACTCGGCGGCATTGTTTGATGGCGGAAAGTGGATTTGAAGAACATATTTGAGCTGCTATCCCCTTGGAGAGATAAGTACTATGCAAGCTGTCATGCCACTAAGCATGAGGAAACCGTTAAAGTACATTGTCCAATATTCCAGTTCATCTACTGACGTGGGAACCTAAAATTCCATCCACTCAGCGACGAAGTCTGTGAGCACTTGTGATTTTATTGGTCGTCCGCGTTTTGAACGAAATGTCAAAGGCTCCAAGATCGAGTGCCTAGTTTGAAATTTTCCTGATGGCCTCCCTGTTGTGGAGTATATCCCCAATTGGCAAGGTGATGACCACCGAAGTTGTGTGCTCTAGAAAATAGTATTTAAACTTACAGGGCGCGATTAACACGGTGTACAATAGTTTTTGTACTTGTGGATACCGTGTTTTTTATTCACCTAGACCTCGCTAACGAAAAACTATGTGTTGAACCTTTTGTGAATGTCTGACCTCCTCCCGCTCCACGACGATGGCATCGCTAACTACATGAGTCATGGCTGCTATGTAGAGTATAAGGGGTTCCTAAGGCATGGGAGAAACCAACACGGGAGGGGTGGTAAGAAATTATTTTAGATCCTCAAAAGGCTTGTTATGTCTCGGGAGTCCACTGGAACTTGTCTTGCTTCTTAAAAAGTCTGTAAAATGGTATCCCGTGCTGCCCTAGTTTGGAGATGAACCTGCCGAGTGCCACCATGCATCCTGTAAGTTTCTGGACATCTTTCTGACAAGTCATGGCTTTTATCTTGATGATGGTATTAATCTTTTCCGAGTTAGCCTTGATACCGCGGTGAGACATGATAAAACTGAGTAGCTTTCCCGAAAGAGCCCCGAAAGCACATTTCTCGGGGTTAACCTTCATTTTGTAGGCCGTAAGACTTTGGAATGTTTCGGAGAGGTCGGTGACAAGGTCTTCTTTCACCCTGAGATTTTATGATGACGTCATCAAACTATGCTTCCACATTCCGTCATAGCAGAGTGTGAAAACACCGCCGTATTGCGCGCTGATATGTGGCGCCAGCGTTTTACAACCCGAATGACATTGTGACATAGCAAAACGCTCCGAATGGTGTGATGAACGAGATCTTGATGCAGTCATGTTCTTTCAGGCTGATTTGGTGATACCTCAAGTAGGCATCTAGGAAATACAAGAGCTCGCATCCGGTAGTTGAGTAAACCACTTGGTCAATACGAGGCAGTCCGAATCGATATAATTGAAACACATGCGCCAACATTTTTTCTTCTTACGCACTAGGATCGGGTTCGCCAACCAGTCGGGATGATATACTTCCTTTATGAAGCCAGCTGCCAAAAGTTTGGTGATCTCTTCCCTGATTTTGTCACAACGATCCTGTGCGAATCAACATAGTTGCTGTTTGAACGGTTTAGCTTTTTCATTAACATTCAGAGAGTTCTCGATCACCTCCCTCGAGACACCTGGCATATCAGATGGTTTCCAAGCAAAGATGTCCCTGTTTGCTTGGAGGAAGTTGTCGAGCGCATCCTCCTATTTGCGGTCGAGCCCTATCCCGATCGAGGCCGTTTTTAATGAGCCGGACTGGTCGAGCGCTATATTCTTGGTTCCTTCATCTAGCTTGATGGATGTCTTGGATTGCTTCTTAGCCGAAACATCTCCTTCATCTTTTAGGACTATGGCCACCACTCGGATCTTGTCCAATTCCATAGGCGCCTCTGGATTTTGGGCTAGTTCGCAGATCTCTTTGTCACAGACAAAGGATTGCTTGACCTCACCACACACAATGATGATGCCTTAGGACCCGGCATCTTGAGCACCAGATACATGTAATGGGGAACTGCCATGAACCTGGCTAACCCTGGCCTTCCCAAGATGGCGTGATATACCGTCTCGAAATCTGCAACTTCGAAGCTTATGAGCCCGGTTCGGTACATCACCTTTGTTCTGAACGTAACAGGCAGGGTAACCTGTCCAAGTGGTATTGCTGAAGTCCCGGGGATTACCACGTGGAACGGTGATGAGACCTGCTGTAATTCAGAGCGAGGAATTTTCATGTCATCGAAGGCCTTGGAGAAGAGGATATTTAACCCACTCCCTCCGCCGATCAGCACCTTCTTGAGTTTGATGCCATGGATGACAGGGTCCAATACCAGAGGATACATTCCTGGGTACGGTACATGATCTGAATAATCCTAACAGTCGAACGTGACGGGAACCTCGGACCATCTCAAGTACCTGGGGGTTATCGGCATGACTGCATTGATCTCCCGAGTAGTAAGCTCTTGCTTCCTTTTGGACTCATATGCTGATGATCCTCCGAATATGTAATTGAGCTCATGCTCCGTTTCTTGATAGTTATTAGTAGTAGGGTCGCGCTTCTTGTTAGCCTCGTCGGTGTCGGGATCCTACTGCTTGTTGTGCTCCTAAGCAAACATTTTCAAGGTGAAGAAATCTTTGGCCGCATGCTTTCCTTTGGGATGGAAAGGGCATGGAGCATCCATCACACAATTGTAGTCTTTCGTGCGCGGCGGCTGGGGTCAGCCGCAATCTGTCATTGCGACCATCGCCCTTCCTCTTCTTTTGCTTGGAGGGCTCGACCTGGTCCTTTTTGTTCTTATGATTTGGGAGATCATCTTGTCGCTCGGCTACGGTGTCCGAAGCAGTGGCGTAGTGGTCTTCCATGGCGAACATCTCCTTTACCGCGGTTGGTGGTTTCCTAGACATCTTCTCAATAAGATCGGGATCACAACCGCATCCGAGACGTCCCGGATTGTGTTCTTCTTATGAGTGAACCACCTGATGAACTCCCAAAGGGACTCGATTTTCTTCTAGTGGAGTTGGTATATATCCCATGGCGTCCCAGGACTCTAATAAGTTCCCTAGAAGTTCGCGATGAACTGCTCGCAAAGGTCTCTCCAGGAATCGATAAAATTCTCGGGGAGACCCGTAAGCCATGCTTGAGCAAATGGGGTGAGTGTTACTGGCATGTAATTCGCCATCACCATATGATCACCACTGGCCGCCTTAACAGCTAGGGCGTAAACCTGTAGCCATGCTTTCGGATCTCATCTTTGTCAAAGTTGCTAATGCCCTTGGGATAAAATCCTTTAGGCCAAACCACTCAGTGAAGCCGGGCAGTGAACGTGCGGATCCCATCGATGGACCCGTCGTCGTAGCGTGGAGAATTTATTTGGGGAGATCTAACTCAGTGGTAGTCGCAATCGCGCCAATTGATAAGGACATCCAACCGAAGGATATGACTGCCGCACCTACATCCTCTCTGACAGCGCCATCTTCATCGCATATGATCAACGGGAAATGCAAAACATTGTCTTGGACTCAATCTATTAGGTGCTGCGTCACCGTATTTTGGGGCCCATGGCCCATGTATGGAAGGGTGGGCATGGTGGCCGACCCTAGGGAGGTGGCCAATTCTGTTTTGGTCGCCCTACCCCGGGTCTTCCACTATATATTACCCCTGTTATCATTCTTTGTTGTTTAGGTTTTGTTGAGCGTGGTTGACCCCTTGTGCGTTCCTTCTCTTGTTTACGAGCGACAGAAACCTCACCTTTGATTTCGTTTGTGTTATTGGATTAAAATTGCTATCATCTTGTTCTTGCTTGTTCTCGGTTGCAGCAGGTTCAAGGATCAATTGGGTTTCGACTTGGTTGATCGGTTCAGCAAGGTGACGTTGCGATTGCTTTGTTGCTGATCTTGTGGTTAGTAGCCGATCCATCTAGTTCGTTGTACACCAAACCGACGTATCGTTCGTCACCAGATGATCGGGCCGACCTAAGTGCGCATCACCAATCTTCCTGATGGTACCTGCCACTATAAGAGAAATGGCCTAATTTACTGGCACATCAGTTCCAGTTGTATTGAAACCGATACTGATAGTGCACCAGTACCAGTTCGTAGCAACAGTAGCAATTCTAGACTTTCAATACTAGTTGGAGGCAACAGTAAAGATACCTTTTGCTAGCGGGTACATGCCAGCTGACGCACAGACTCATCAGTACCGGTTCGTAATACGAACCCGTACTGATATGGGCTCATCAGTACCAGTTCGTATTACGAACCGATACTAAAGGCTCGTTCAACAAACTTCAAAATGAATGCATATCCTACTCTAATCAATACGCGTGGGTGGGTGGGTGGGTTAGAAGGGTGAGTGGAGAGTTATGTAGTGGCATGATATCCTAGGTTCGAGTCTTGTGTTCGCCATATTTGTTTAGATATTTCAATGGCTATAGTCCGGGTTGGGGGAACCGGGACTAAAAACCACATGCCTTTAGTCTCGGAATTAATGTCCCGGTTGGGGAAACCAAGGCTAAAGTCTATTCCCAACGGGACTAAATGCCATTTTGTAGTAGTGTGTGTCCGCCACGATCTTCACATTGGTCATCGAGGTGGATGCCGAAACGCTCGCGGTCATCATCATGGCGGCGTCTCTCGTCATCTTCTCTCTCTCACCGCATGGAGTTAAGGTCTTTCGTGGAGGCCGCGACTGAGGCTAGAGCGGACATTCCCAAGGTGATGGCTGTGCTCGACCCAACTGGTCACGGTTCGGTTGTTAGTCCGAGTGCCCGAGTGTGCAAGATCAGGTTGGTTGTGTTGAATTGCTACTGCCGTCACCATGGCCTTAATCTGGGCCATGATCGGCGTTGCGGGGTTGTCGACAGGGATCATCGGACAGAAACTGTTGAGGAGCGTTTTGGAGGTGACGATGTTTTGTTGAGGTGTGTGGGACACAGCTTGGTCTCCCATTTTGGTCTGTAGGATGTCTTTATTGACGTTTCGGGCTCTAACGCAAAGAGATCCTATGCGGGTATCACGGTGAAGACGATCTGCCTCCGCCGCTTCTTCGTCCTGATGGTGTTGGGAATTAGTCATCTGGTACTCGATCACGTAGATCCCGCAAAAATAACGACAGCTTCCTATTCTACTTTCCGACTCGGTCTCCGAGTGGGAGAAACGAAGGGTTGGAGTGTCTTGTATGTCAAATCCATGTGGCTCGCCGGTGATGACGCCTACCATCCGGGATTCGCTTTCGGCTGGGCTTTCCTCGTATCCGAATTGAGAACTAAGCCCTCGGCACATTGCATGCTGGTATGTGGCAGCGGCGTTTCTCAATCCGAACGGGAGCCTAAGTGAAGCGATGTTGAATTTCTCCAGACCAAAGGGAGCTTTGGGCTGGTCATTGTCCAAGCCCTCGCCGGTTTGGATCTGGTCCGGTCCAGCGGGGGGAAACTTGTCGGAGTTGTTGGTGGAGTCGCTCCTAGATCAAATCTGGCGTGGATCCGAAAGAGAGAGTTCGCCGAAGTCATTGGTGATGAAATCCAGGCTACCGAAGTGGAAAGCCTAGCCTGCGGCGAAGGTGACGCCGACTCAATTGATCATTGTCATTGAGCTTGATGAGGTTGATCTTGATGCTGCCTCTACCTGGCGCGCCAATTGTCGACATTTTTTTACCGAGGGTGTCGTCGACAATGATTTATTTCGGGTTATGCGTTGGATCCAAACTCGATGGTAACACAGGACGAGGGATTATACAAGTTCAGGCCCTCGCAGAGGAGGTAATACCCGTTCAGGGATTATGAATATGATCTCTGGTATTGCGTTGTATGCTTGGATGTGGGATATCCAAACCAGGGTCCCCTACCCGCCTTATATAGTGGGGGAGGGGGGTAGTGTTGCAAGGTACAGTCTTGATCGGTTACGAGATATGATTCCTATTTCTATCTTTTCATCCTGTACGCGTAATTATCTGAGATTACAATCACTCCTTCCTTATTCAGGATAGGCTTCTATCTTTGCCCTACCTTGTCGAGTAATGCAAGCCATAGTCTGGGTCACACCCTCACGCGTATGGCTGGCTCGGCCCACCCCTGTTAGGTGGTCTTCGCGGCCCACTTTGGTTACTTAGAATTCGTGTACTCCACAGTTGCTCTAAGCCTGCATGCCTAGCTATATGTAAAAAGTGCCACGCTGACATGTGCACTCTGATGTAATAATGTACTTCAACGATGGCATATGATACACCAATTTTGAATATGTGTGTACTAGATTACTTAATTAAAGGACTAGTACATATAAGAAACAGAAGGGAATTGACTCTATTTTTGGGTCTTGACATATAAAGCATAGGACCAAACACTCCGCACTGTTTGCCTATCAAACCACCTAGGGCCAAGAAGAAACTCAAGTCCCGGAAGTCTACCTCCACGAGGAAAAGAAGGCAAACCCTGTGGACAGCGGTGCTGCTGACTACTGTATGTAGAAATCATGGTGGTGGAGTCGTAGCAACAAACTGTGCATGGCAAATTTCCTTCTACCCAAAATTCCATATCTATCATTTTAAAACGACCATGTTTTGGCCAAAACAAACTAAGTTTATTTGAGATAATCAAGGAAGATAAATTTGAGCTTCACTTGTGTTGACCGGTAACATGTAATTCATTATAAAATGAACAAAGAATAAAGTTTAGCTCAAGCATGATTCGAATAAGCTCAAGCCTTTGAACCTATTCATTTGGATTCAATAAAATGTCATTTTAACAAGAAGGAAAGGAAGTTCGACGAGAACACAGAGGACGATCAGTTTGGACAAAGTGGCAATTTTCTTGGTCCAGCTAAGAAGTAGATAAGTATAGGAGAATCATAATTGCAAAACAACAAACATTCTTTTTCCCAACAAACATTCTTTTTCCCAACCACACCAAAAAATATGATTGACCGGCCGTGGGAAACCCTTGGGAGTCTTTTTCTTCAAAAGAATGTAGTATATTTATCTGACCACAAATATGTGTATGAGTTAGTTACGTGGACCCTGTGTTGTAATAGGCAAGGTAGGTTTGAGTAAGAGTCGAACTCTTAACTGACCTCCATTATATGAAGAGAGACGATCCTATTGTAACCAGCTATGACAATCTAGCTGTAGCGCAAGATACGTACGAATAAGCGCTCGGCTTTTGGTCATGACTCGGGTGGTCCAGTATGGTTGCGCTTATCGGGGAGGAGCGCCCATAGTTAGAGCCCCGCAGACATAAACAGCGACACCAAACAGCATTACCAAATATCGTTCCTTTGGCGTTGTCTTGATCAAGCATTGGCATCAAAATCCTACAAAGTGGTACCAGAGCTTTAGGTCGAACCTGAACAAACCCGGAATGTCTCCAAGAGATCGCACGGTGTCGGATAGTTTGTTCCATTTGTGATGGGGAGATAATTCTTGGGTTTACTCCCACATCGGTTCGCGGTGATGGGGGAGCACAACTTAAAAGGTGGGGTGGTCATCATCCATCATACTAGTATTTTGGGTTGAGTGGGCCTGAACCATGGTTGTGACTCCTTTTTCGCTTGTAACATCCCAAGACCAGGTGTTGGTCTCGGGAGGGGCTGGATCACTGGGGGCCATGAGATGTCATGATTGTAGCGGGCTCTAACATGTGGTATTAGAGCTTCAGGTTGAACCCGGAACGTCTCTAAGAGAATGCACAGTGTCGGACAGATGGTCCAATGTGTAATGGGCGAGATTGTTGGGCATAGTCCCACATTGGTTAGCGATGATGGGAGAGAAAAACTTGAAAGGTGGGTAGTCATCGTCCATCAGGTTAGTCTTTTGGGTTGAGTCGGCCTGGACCTTTTGTTATGACTCCAGTTGGGCCTAGGACATGGAACCAAGACCAGGTGTTGGTTATGGGAGGAGTCGGATCATTGGCGGGCCATGAAATGGCTGGATCGCAGCTGTCTCTAAGAAGTGGTATCAGGTGTATGTCTCGGGAGGAGCCGGATCGCTAGCAGGCCATGAGATGGCAGGATCGTAGCGGGCTCTATTAAAATCTTGTTAGTATTGCAGCCGCCACACACGATCTAAACGACACTTGAGGCACGATATTTGGTAACGCAGTTCGGCATCGTTGCCTACATCTGCGGGGCTTTGACTATGTGCGCACCTCCCAAATAAAGCACAATCATACTGGACCACCCAAGTTACGGTACAAGCACATTAGACCACCGTTGATCCATGCGCGTCCAGCGATACAACTAGGTCGTCATGAACAGTTACATCCGAAGTACTGTTGGCGATACTTACGCTCAAAGAAATTAATCCGCAAGCGGACGTATATCGCTGGTAGTTTTCACCAGGAGTATTCCTAAAGTTATCGAATCCACAGGGAACGAGGGTTTAAAGAGACAATCCTCTATATCTTAATTATTTAAAATACCAGCCAGTCTAGATAACGGGGGTTAGGAATAAATAAAAAGGACCGGTGACACACACACGAGATAAATATTCACACAAATAAAGAGAAAGCTACTCTAGCAAGATAGACAGTTGGGAGGACAACGAGACAAGTTTAATAAGTTCTCAAAATCGTGTGATTCAGTTTATTGAGTGAGTTTGGGGTAATCAAACAGTGGTTGACTTGATATTCGTCGTCGAAGCTCGGACATTCACTATCACCCGCTATCCTGAATTGGAATCCCGAATGGTTATGATCATTCCGATAGGGCTCTACTGACCCAAAGCCGGATGCTGTGGGTTACGCACGAGATACTTAGTATCTACGGATGGATAGAGCTGTCACCACCTACCACCTACCACATATACGTGGGCCCGGGTGTAAACCGAGTTAGTCCTAGTCTCAGACACCATGTCTGCTACTATTTCTAATAAATCTTCCTCTGTACCAAAAGGAAGTTGATTTAGGTTCAATGCTTGGCTCTTACAGTATATAAGTGAGAACCTAAACTGATTTCAGACTAATACAAGCTACTGGTAAGGCAAATCTACACAACTCATTTATATAGATATACTCAGCTCAAATAAAGTTCAACACATAAGCAATGAATGAAATGATCTCACTAATTAAAACAATTAGGAAAGGGTAAAAGAGCTATTACCCGAATTCCCGAAGACACTTCCGGAACTCCAAGCTTCAGCCCGACTTGACTCTAACTCCCAACTACTACTAAACTAAGAGCTACTCTAATGAGTGGAATGAAGAGTATTGAATGTGTTGTGCTCTCTTGAAAGTGAGGTGTAGGGGTCCTTTTATAGTGTTCCTGAGCCAATGAGAGGGTGCCACGGCATGGGACACTTGTCATCTTTCCACCCTCCAAAGGGGAATCCGAGGAGCCTCCAGGGTGGTCGGCCGGCCTAGGTGGGTTGGCCGACCCACCTTTGTCACCTCTCGGCCGTGGATTTCTTCTAGGATGCTTCATTGATGGTGGAGATTAACCCCTTAAGTCGGTAGATCAAGTTGACATGCGCAAGAAAGGAATCCAAGGGAATCCTATGCTCATTTGTGAAGCAACCGTGTCCATTTGATCAAACCGACTGCAATGGATGGTGTAGATGTCCTCAATTTGTGCTTTTATGCCACTTGCGAGAAGTTGGAGCCGGATTGGTGATGTGGACAGGTCGGCCAGCCTAGGGTGGGTCGGCCGGCCTGGCCTTTTGCCCGGTTCGACTCCGGTTCTTCCCATTTTATACCTGTAGACCCAAAACTCCCCAAAACTTGTGGAATTTTATTAGAATAAATAAAATGTTATTATAAACCTTGATTTTCCCTTTGAAATGCCAAAATTCTGGAATATGTTGATGTATAAAATTAGTGTTTATTTGACGTCAACAGGTACCCCCCCTATTTATAGTGGAGATCAGGATACGAGTCTAGCTCTGACACAATCCAACCCTGCCCATTACAACTCAGAGTCGACGTAACAACTTAATACATGTATCTAACACATACTCTAACAAACTACACCTTGGCAAATACGCCTTCACCACCAGATCATTCATGTTGTTCCGTGCGAACACCTTGTACTCGGACTCTAATTGATTTTTTTCAGCTTACGCCAAGCCACCCAACAAGTCCAAATTGGCCTCAGACCTGCTGCCTTGTGGAAGAAACACCGCTATACCCACGCACTGTCTCATTTGGCTATACCATCAACTACACTCCCTGCAAGAACAACCCTCCCTGCATCTTGTATGGATGAGAGATCTCTCTCTTTCAAATCATCACAGCATTGCCACCTTTGATGATCTTTATGGTCCTTCGATGTTTATCAGCATGGAACACCATCCGATTTTCATGTAAGGTCCTGAGTGAGATAAGATTTCTCTTCAGCTCCGGCACGTGCTTCACACCTTGAAGTACTAGTTCACCTCCATCGCACATATTGATCTTAACATTTCCCACTCTAATGGCACGGTATTCTGTGCCATCTCCCAAGTAGACAGAACCAAAACCTCCTGCTGTATATGAAGAAAACCACTCCATTTTGGGTGACACATGATAAGAACTTCCATAATCCAATGTCCATGCCTTGGTTGACTGTTTGATACTAAGAGCATCTCACCATTGCTATCGGAGTCACTTTCTATTGATGCCACGTTAGATGTTCCCTTTATTTTGTCGACCTTATACTGACTGCGGTTTGCACCACCTGATCTATCCGCCATCTACAACAAATCTCCGGTCTCATCACCCAATTTGTTCTCCACTTTGAACAAATTTTTGGCTTAAACACTTGACGACTTCCCCTCCTAGCACAGATCGTTGCTGACATCGCCGTATCTAGCGCCAGTCTTACCTCTCCGATCAAACTACCGACAGCCATCATGAGCACCTCTCTGTTAGAACCTGCATCTCATGCATTGTTCCAAAATGCGCTCAAATTGGCTGCTCCATCAGGACATAGATCTACGTTTTTCTCGGCACCCAAAAAACTCTCTGCTGCAATGCCTTCAGGCTCCCCTTGGATCTGCTTTTATAGTAGTGAGAAAATTTTACCCTGAGTAGAACTGCCTTTTCTTCTCATACTCAAATTCCTCCAATTTTTGCGAGAAAATAAGATCAGCATTACGCCAACCCAAACTGGACTCAGCATGCTTCCACTCGCCAGCCAGCTCTAGCGCCACAGCTAAATCCACGCGCTCCGTCGGCCCAACCCACTCAGCTCCACCAGCCCAGCCAGCCCTGCAAGACACTGTGCCCCCAGACCGACCCATGCCCAGCCTAGGTTGCGCCATCACGCCAGCCTCTCCGGGATGAGCCATCGTTGATGCGTATTGCATGGGCCGTGCCATTGCTAGCCTCACCTGAGTCGCCTAATATTGTTCACCACATGCACAACATCCATCGTGGGACCCACCGAGGACGACCATTGTCGTCGAAATTCACCTACAGTGGTCGCTGGTGTTTGCCGTTGGTATCAAGCACATTGCAAAATCAGAACTTAAAAGGTGGGCTGGTCATCATCCATTAGGCCAGTCTTTTGAGTTGAGTGGGCCTGGACCTTAGTTGTGACTCCAGTAGGACCTGGGACCTTGGGCTCGACACCAGGTGTTGGTATTCGGAGGAGCGGGATCACTAGCAAGCCATCAGATGGCAGGATTGCAACGGGCTCTAACAGGTGATATCAGAGCGAGGTGTTTGCCATGCGAAAGATCTATGGAGGTGTGATGTTCATGTCTCTACACGGCATCGATTTGCGTCGGTGGTGAGGTCGTCCTAGGCAACAAGAAACCAATTGCATGAGAAAACACGTCGGACGAGCCAAAACTAAATCTAGAGGTGGAGGTGGTTTTTCAATGATTTTTCGACGTCAATGGACATCCTCATTGGGTCCAGCAATTTACGAGGTCACTGTGCATGTGGTGGACAACCAGGGATGTGCTATAGGTGGTGTCGTGGCCCCGACGCCATGGGGGCACAAAGGCCCTAGCACGTGCGGCAGCCACGGCGGCGCGAGGGCGCACTTGGTTGGCGGTCTTGGGAGGGCGGCACATGGTGCTGGCCTAGGCGGGGCATGTCCAAGCTAACGGCGCGGTACAAGGCAGGATGGCCCAAGAGGGGGTACGGCCGAGGCGGGGAGGTATGCGGTGGCCTGCTGCATGGGCGAAGTCACACAACTCAGCATGCGCGATGGCCAGGGCTCGAGAGAGAATGCAGCACAAGCACGCGGCGCAGGCGTGGGAAGGCGCACGGCACAAGTGCAGGGAGCGGCAGCCTAGGCGCGCGGGAGCACGAAGGCCGAACGGCTTGGTTTAGCGAAGGGAGCGTGGGAGCAGACTGAACCCGGGTCAAGTTGGCACATTGCAAAATTCGAATTCCACGAAAAATTGAGGATTTTGACTACAAAGAGAAGAGGAGTTCTATTCGTGGTAGAATTTTCTCACCATTATATAAGAAGGTTCAAAGATAGTCAAAAAGTTTAGCAAAAGAATATTTTTTGTATGCCGAGAAGCATCAATTCTATCCATAGTTTTCCAGATAGAGTAGTCATGCAGTTTTGAATGAAGGCGTTCAAGGAGGCGTTGAGGGGTCTGACAAGTGAAGGTCAGGCTGTCTAATGGTCAAGTCAGCGATGACGATCTACACGAGGCGTTGGATGTCTGGAGGTGAGGCCAGCGGCAAGGAAAGCATTGTGTCCTCCACGTCGGAACGATCGATACGCAATCCGTTTTCTAAGAACGTCAAACCATGGGTCGACAGGATGTCGACTAGCTCCAATTTTAGTTTGGTGGTTCGATAATTCTAGAAACTTCGGCTTACGGCAGACGAGATTAATGGACCTATTGGCTCAACAGGGGATCTTAAACGCTCTTCGAGTAGAGAAGGGTGGAGGATGACGAGTGGGAGGAGATGCAGCTACGTGCAACCGTTACTTTAAGGTGTGTCTCACCGATCGGCCCATGTACCATGTGATGGACCTAAACAAACCAAAGGAATAATGGGAAAAGTTGAAAAGGCAATTCTTGTAGAAGACTCTCACTAGCAAGTTGTATCTAAACGAGAACATGTATGGGCTGTATATGTAGAAGGGAGGTGATCTTGTTAACCAACGGTTAGTGTAAGACAAAGATTGGGTAAATCTTGGCACGTGGCGACTTGATAGAGATTGGGCTTGATTTGCTAACCAACGGTTAGTGTAAGACTGTAAGACGTGGCATTTGAGTCGGTTTGTATTAGTGTTGGTGATGTCCTCATCCATTGTTATAAAACTTTTAAAGCATTTTTGAATAGCCTTAAAAAGCATAAAATGCTAAACAAGTGTATAAAGTTCATAAATTTATGCTAAAATGTCTATGAGATTAATAGCACGTTCAAAATGGATTGGACTTATTTGGTTAGAAAGTCGATTTGCACTTTTTTAGTCTAGTTTTTTTCCATCATGAAGCCATGTAGCTTGTCGACGGGTGTTTAACTAGGGGTTATCGTCGGCAATGAATTCGAACGAGGTTAGCTGCTAGATCCAAACTTGATGGTAACACGAGACAAGGGGTTATACAGGTTCAGGCCATCACGGTGGAGGTAATACCCTAGTCATGTGCTCTTGGAATTATGATGACGATGACCTGATGATCAACCTGATGCCTCTATGGCCCTTACTCCTCCCTTTATATAGTGCAGGGGATAAAGTTACATGGTTATATCCGGTTTATGGTACCGAACCCAATCTCTAAAGTGTCCAGCACGCATACGCACCGGTACCTATAGGTACAAATCCCTAATCAAACGGAATCAAACTCTATCCTCAAGACTATCCTTGGCGTTCAAGTTAGATGTATCCCGAGTGGTTCCCATCCTCTTTCGACTCGGGCTGCCCTTGTTAGCCACTTCATGGGATTTCTGTGAAGATAACTGAGGCCCATGTAGTCCACAGTAGCCCCTGAGTGCTTTGCAATCGAGTCAGATGTCTCACTGACTGGTTCGTCTGATGATTCCTGTAATATAAAAAGAGATTGTATAGAACTCAAGAGATCTTAAGTTAAAATTCGAGAGCAATGCTCGACTCGGCGATACCGAGGTTTTGGCTATTGGCTTGTTCTGTGAGGCACGCTACTCTGCTCTTAATGGTGTATTCCATTGATTTGGTTGCTCGGCACCCATTATCACATTGATAAGGTGCTAAGACGGTTCAGCATGCATGATTCCAAGAAAGGTTTCTTGCCACTGTCACATGATGTAAGTCTCAGCAAGACGCAGTGTGTGTCAACACCTGATGAGCAACAGAGAATGAGTTGGATTTTGTACGCTTCAGCCATTGGACCCATCATGTACGCTATGTTATGTACGCGCCCAGATGTTTCATATGTTTTGAGTGTCATAAGGAGATACCAATCGAATCCTAGTGATGGTCACTGGGTGGCTTTAAAGAACATCCTTAAATACTTGCAAAGGACTAAGAAGATGTTCTTGGTCTTTGGAGGTGAGGAGGAGCTCGTCGTAAAGGGTTACGACGATGCTAGCTTCCAAACCGATAGAGATGTTTCAACATCACAATCCGGGTATGTATTTTGTCTCAATGGTGGGGCAGTGAGCTGGAAGAGTTCCAAGCAAGAAATAGTACTAGATTCCATGACGAAGGCCAAGTACAATGCAGCTTCTGAAGCAGCAAATGAGGCATTTTTTATCGGAAAATTTATTTATGAGTTGTGTGTAATCGCTAGTGCATCCTGTCCAGTGGACCTCTACTGTGAAAATAGTGATGCCATTTGAAAGGATATCTAAGGCCTAGAGGGGGTCAATAGGCAATTTTAAATTTCTTTTGGGTTATACTTGATTAAGCAACACAATTAAGAGTGACCCAATCCTAGATTCTAGTGCCCTATTAAGCGGAAACAAATAAAACAACATGCACTAGTAATCTAGTCCATCTCAACAAAGCAATCAATCAAGATAGTCATTTATGCGAAAGATAAATGTGGAAGTAAATGAGATAAAGGAGAAGTGACACGGTATTTGTTTCACCGAAATTCGGAGTCACGACTCCTACTCTCCGTTGAGGCTAGCCCTTGCGCAGAAGGACCGGCTCCCTCTTGAGCCACACGCCTCGCTTACTCCTCGGTAGTCGTTCCGCCGCTCCAATGAGGTGGACTCCGTCACCTTTACACCGACTCGAGAGTAGCCACACGCCAAGGCCTACTCCCAATCCCACTCCTCCAAGAAGAACACCGCCTTCAGGAGTAATAAGCCCGAATCGCCTTGAACATGTCAAATCGATGGACTTCCATGAAGCTCGGTTTGGGAGAAGGCAGGTGGTTGATGAATTGGTGGAGGAATGGCTCTAGAACACCCCTAAGATGAGTAGATGTTGACTATAGGTGAAGTGGTGCAACAAATCTCATAAATGGCTGCCCATCGAGATCAATTTATACCCCAAAGAGAAACTAGTCATTGGAGCTCGGGAAGACTCCAAACACTAGCCGTTACAGTACCCGTCGGACCCGGTCCGATGGCTGCAATCACGACTCAGAACAGCTGGCACACGTACTGTAGGACCCAGTCTGATGGAGGTTAAAGCACCAGAACAAAGGTACTATCGGTCCCAGTCCGATGACGGTCGGACCCGGTCCGACAGGATCGGACTCAGTCCGACCAGCAATAGAAACGCGGTTCTAGGGTTTGGGCTCACCAGACCCAGTCCGATGGCGGCCGAACGCAGTCCGATGAATACTGAAAGTGCACGGCTTTGAATAATTTGAACAGGTTGGGATCTTTAGCTATTTGTGGATGGGTTGAGGGACAAGATAAGGAGAGACTCAGCATGATCGAACCAATTAGACCCCTCTTGAAGCATGGGCGATAAAAGTAAAACCTAGCTACTCCTAAACCTACACATGACCTCTTCGCTCGCCCGGTCATGCCTAGATCAACTTGAAGCAGATCAAATAATCGCCGAAGCCTTGCTAGGGTTCCATGAAGGATCCAAGAACTCCCGATCACAACTATATACGTTATCAATGCCACTAAAATAATTAAGGCTCAACGATGCTCACAATCTCTCCCTTTGTGGTACTTGATGACAACTCAAATAGAGAACTTAGATTTTGAGCTACAAAAGGGTTAGTGCACAAATACAAAAACGAGAGATATTATGCACACAAATATATTTGAGAGCACAAATACAAATTTAAGTTTAGGAAACCACAGCTCGACATACTAGTGTGCAACAGAAAAGAACTCCCCCTAAGGTTCATACATAAAAAGCAAATTCAAGCCAATACAGATAATAGTTCAAACTAGACAAACCCACAACTAAGTGACCACAACTAAGCTCTCTTCTTCTCCCCCTTTGTCAACAACTGACACATAGGGAAAAGCATCTTAATCTTAACGCTCCCCGTCATTGCCGTCATGTCTACCGAGACTGCTAGAAGGAGAGGAGCGCACTCTTTGGGACTTTGACCTAGCGGAGCAGGAAGGAGAACCATCGACAGGAGGAGGAGCTGAAGCTGAAGCTAGAACGAGTCCTGGCTGAGGATAGACTGGAGGAGTGTTGACGTCAAATAAACGCCAATTTTATACGTCAACATATTCCGGAATTTCGGCATTTCGGAGGGAAAATCAAGGTTTATACTAACATTTTATTTATTCTAATAAAGTTCCACAAGTTCTGGTGAGTTATGGGTCTACAGGTACAAAATGAGAAAAACAAGAGCCAAACCAGGCAAAATGCCAGGCCGGCCGATCCACCTAGGCTGGCCGACCTGGCCACATCACCAATCCGGCTCTGTCTTCTCCCCAGTGGCATAAAAACACAAAATAAGGACATCTAGACCAACCACTGCCGTCGGATTGATCGAATGGACACGGTTGCTTCACAAATGAGCATAGGATTCCCATGGATTCCTTTCATGCGCAAATCCATTTGATCCACCGGCTTAAGGGGTTAATCTACACCATCAAGGGAGCATCCTAGAAGAAATCCACGGCCGAGAGGTGAAGAAGGTGGGTCTGCCGACCCACCCTACACCGGCCGACCCACTCTTGAGCCCCTTTGGATTCCCCTTCGAAGGAGGGTTGCATGACATGTGTCCCTACACGTGGAGCACCCCGGTTGGCTGCCAAACACTATAAAAGGACCCCTACAGCTCACTTGTGACACAACACACAACACATTCCATATTTTCATTCCACTTATTAGAGTAGCTCTAATTAGTTAGTAGAAGTTGGGAGTTAGAGTCAAGTCGGGCCGAAGCTCGGAGTTCCGGAAGTGTCTTCGCGAATTCGGTATCATTTCTTAATTGTTTCCTAATTGTTTCAATCAGTGAGATCACTTCATTCATTGCTTGTGTGTTGAACTTTATTTGAGCTGAGTATATCTACATAAATGAGTTGTGTAGATTTGCTTTACCGGTAGCTTGTATTCATCTGGAATTAGTTTAGATTCTCACTCATATACTGTTAGAGTCAGGAATTGAACCTAGATCAACTTCTTTTTGGTACTGAGGAAGATTGATTAGAAATAGTAGCAGACGTGGTGTCTGAGACTAGGACAAACTCGGTTTACACCCGGGCCCACGTATATGTGGTAGGTGGTGACAGCCCTATCCATCCGTAGATACTAAGTATCTCGTGCGTAACCCACAGCGTCCGACTTTGGACCAGTAGAGCCCAATCGGAATGATCATAACCATTCGGGATTCCAATTCAGGATAGCGGGTGGTAGTGAATGGCCGAGCTCCGACGACGAATATCAAGTGTACCACTGTTAGAATACCCCAAGCTCGCTCAGTAAACTGAATCACAGTGTGTGAGTGTTCCCGGTCTTTTCATATATCCTAACCCCTGTTACCTAGACTGGCTGGTATTTTAAATAATTAAGATATAGTGGTTTATCTCTTTAAACCCTCGTTCCCTGTGGATTCGATAACTCTAGGAATACTCCTGGTGAAAACTACAAGCGATATCCGTCCGCTTGCGGATTAATTTCTTTGAGCGTAAGTATCGCCAACAAGTTTTCTAGCGCCGTTGCTGGGGAACGCAGCGGTTTGTCAAAAAGATATATATATATACATATATATATATTCCAAAACCTACATCTAAATTATTTAATTTACCAGCCTAGTTTAACGGGTATTACCCTGCTCCGTCTTGGTTCTGTGGAACTAGCAGGGCGGTGGATGACCGGTTTTGATCTCCCAAAAACTTTCGACAAAATCCGGAGTCACTGGTGCGAAAGACAGGACCTCACGTCCTACCTCCGCAAATCCGTGTCTCTGAGTTATCAAACTTCACAGGCAATCCTTTCCTCTTCACCGAGACACCTTCATCATCGATGGCTACCGAGAAGACCATTCTTGAATTCTCAGCTCCATCAAGCACCAATGTCCCCACTGGACCTGCCACCAATGTGGGTGACGGTGGTTTCGAGCTGACGGAGGTGAGCCCCTTTTGTGGCAAGCAAACGGAGGATGCCAATGCACATCCGCAGCATTTCCTGGAAATCTTTGTACCTTTACCATCAAGGGTGCAACTCCTGACGCTGTCCGGCTATGCCTATTTCCGTTCTCATTGATCGGGAAGGAAAAACAATGGTTTTATGCCAACAAAGATGCAGTCTCAACTTGGGAGAAGTGCTCCAATGCCTTCCTCGCCAAGTATTTTTCTCTGGGCAAAACCAATGCCCTGCGGAACAAGATTTCCGCATTCTAGCAACACACGGATGAGTCCATTTCGGATGCCTGGGAGTGACTACAAGAATATATACTGGCTTGCCACTACCACGGGATGCAAGACTGGTTTGTCATTCAGAGCATCTATCATGGGCTGAACCGTACTGCTCGAGAGCACCTCGATGCTGCTTCTGGAGGAGCCTTCTTTTTACTCAGTGTGAGTGCTGCCCGCACTCTCATTGAGAAGATGGTCTCAAGCCAGGGCTGGAACGATGAGCGTTCGCAGCCGCGAACTCGAGGAGTCCACCAAATCGATGATATGGATATGCTCGCAGCCAAGATGGACTTATTAATGAAGAAGCTGGAAGTGCCAAATCAAACTGTCCAGGCGCTCGAATCTCGCATGACTTGCGAGGTTTGCGGGAGCCTTGGACACTCTGGAGATAACTGCACTGAGACCCGACCGGAGGACGCAAACTTCATCAACAATGGGTTCTGACCTCAATCCAACTACACTCTAGGTTGGAATTCGAGGCCGAACTTCTCCACCGACAACCGTCTTCAAGGAGGTAACAATGGCAATTTCAATCGCAATAAATCTCCTCTAGATGATGCAATTGCTCAACAAAAAGTGAATGATAGCATAAGTAGAAAATTTCTTGCTAATGATAAAATTCTGGACAGCATCAATTCACAACTAGAAGGATTTGCAACTGCCATGAAAAGTCAAATGAGCTTCAATAAAATGTTAGAAACTCAAATTGCTCAACTGGCTGTTTCAATCCCTACATTTGCTTCGGGAAAGCTCCCGGGACAGCCGGAGGCTCCCCTGAAAGAAAATGTTAATGCGGTCGCAACCCGATCGGGTAAAACTCCCAATGGTCGTATAACTTCGTATAATGTATGCTATACGAAGTTATTACGAAAACTATCACTTGCTTTTGAAGAAGTTGGCACCTTGCGGGTTAACAACATCTACGAGTAGAATTCCTTGCGATAGTCACAGCAGGCGTCTATGCGTAATAAAAAATAAACAAGATACAACAAAATTCAGTACACAAAAAGTAGTTAATAAAAATGTAGAAAAATTCTAGAGATTAAATGTGATTTTTATGCTCTGAAATCATTTAATTTGTAGTTACAGAACTCCCTAAATAATTTTGGGAAGTTTTGGATTAAATAGAAAATTTTGTGAAAAAGAAAAAAGGCTTAAAGCTCTTATTTGGGCCCAGCCGGACGAACCGGCCCGGCTCCCTCTCCCCCCCCCCCTCGATCAATAGCGTGCGGCGACCGACAGGTGTACCTCACGACTCGATACGGGGCTGACACGCGGGACCCATGAATCGATAAGGCTTGCGCATCAGCGGGTCGGGGTGAAGCGGCGTGTGATGCAGCAAGGGCATGGACCGGGGTGAGGTGGCGGCTACGTCAATGGAGACAGGTACGTGTGCCCCACGGGGACGCGCGGCAGGCGGCGATAGACGGGAGGCTCCTTCCAGCAACACGGTGGTGTGGAAAATGGCGACAGCGAGGCGTGTGGTGATGGTGGATTGGTGAGGCACGTGCGGCCGGCGCGTGCACGTGAAGGGCACAGTGGCGCCGAGGGATAGTGTGGCGCACGCTGGGTGGGCGTGGGATCCACGCTGGTGGCGCGAACGGCGAGGATCGTCGTTGGCCGTGGCATCTCAAAACTGCGACAGGGCACGACTCTCCACTGAAACACATGATCCGCATATGCAAATTGATCGACTCGACGAGCTCTACACAATGGAGTTATCTAATATAAGGTTTGAGCATAGCAGAAGAAGAGGTACCTCGAAATAGCAAATGTGTTTCATGCTTTCATCGACTGGTGATCTGACCCTATCTGTCGGTCCGGACTATAAGGAACATGGCATCCAGTAAGCGGCCCGGGAGGTGTGGGTCCCTAGTCCGAGGTACTTGATGAGGTAGTGGTTTGCAATTGTATTTGTTGACTAGGAAAAGATGGAGTGGAGTATGGAGATGGGATAGAAAGGCATCGGATGGTGACATTTGGAATACATGTGGGGATGGTGTGGAAACAAATGAATGGTTTTTTTAGATTTATTAAACTTATTATTCTCTCTCTCTCGACATCTTTTTGAGATGTCCTTTACAAAAAGTGGCTAGGTATAAGGTTTTTACCTACTTAAGCTATTTCAACTTTGGCTTTCCACAAAGAAAACAGCTGAAATAATCCACCATATAGTCACTATCATTAATATATATGTACATGTATTAGGATGATGTTACCTTCCAAGTGTGGATTGATTACGCTCTTACTCTCACACACATTCACCTTTTTAGATTTCGAGAATCCTAAAGACGACGACTACGCCTGCCACGAAGACGAAGATCCAGCTTTTGGAGATCAAGGCCACGCCACGATTAGGCTCTCTTGCGGGCTTACTCCCAATGGATTTATGGAGATAACACCATAACTTCTGCAGTACGTTTCCAAGGATAGAAAATAAAACTCATAATATCATACTATCTCCGGAAGAAAAATGAGAATCATACTATACTGGATATATATTACAAACCATAACTATCAATGTCTGATTCTAGGCTTGCACCAGAATTTCGGTACTAGTCTACGAGGGCTATGTGATCTGATGATCATTTGGGTTAAGGAAGAGCTAGTTTTGTCGTTTGGTATGATTTCCTGATCCAGAAATACTATACTAATAGTATATGTATACTGATACAAATGTAAGCAATTTAAAATCGTTTCCTTGCAAAACCAAAAGATGTTAATGTGCACGAAAAGCCCATACATAAGCCAACTTTGCTGACCACTCACCTGTCATCCATAAGTTTCAATACGAATATAGCAGAACTCAATTTGACAATCATCTACCCTATAATTATAACGTAGCCAAAAAATCGTCTGCAGTTTGAAAATTCAAGCTAATTGTGGATATTATACTTGTTACTTTTAAACAAAATAATAAAAAGGAGAAGATAAGATTTACTTGATTTGATAGCTATGCTGGAATGTAAAAGCTGCAATGTATATAGGAGCACCAATTATAGGCCCACCTCCATTTTCATGCTGCTGCACCAGACACAAATAGGGATATCCTAATTTTATACTGTTGTAGCATTAATTTAAATCAAAATTAAAAAAATAATTGCCCGTTTAAAAAAATTAAAAAAATAACATCATGGTGCCCGTTGATCGGGCGCTATATTAAAAATGCCCGGCAGACGGGCGACTCACTATAAAGCGCCCATCCAGCGGGCGATATTTAAATAGCGCCCGTCCAGCGGGCGATATTTAAATAGCGCCCGTCCAGCGAGCGTTTTATATAAGGCGCCCATCTAACAGGCGCTTCATATTTGCCGCCCGTCCAGCAGGCGCTTTATGTGTCAGGGGCCTCCCCCAGCATCGGATTTTCTGATCACGGTCTGCAGTGTTTTTACATCGGATTCGCGCTGCCATCAATTCGTGCCTGCCACCACCGTCATTTCCTGTCTGCCACTGCCATCGGATTCCTGACAATAATAATTCGTGCCAGTGTCATCGGATTCCTGACCATAAAGCTCTAATACGTGCATGCAACCAGAAATTGCTAATTAGGGAGGAAGCTAATTAGATTTTTTTTAATTTAATTGACGGACGCTAGGCTATAAAAGGGGAGCAGCAGGCAAATTATTCAGACGAGCAGAGTGGGAAGCACTTCAGTTTATAAACAACCTCTGTCCACGAGTAGAGTGACATGGAGTTCCCATCGCCACCAAGGGAGTCTGTTCATCAATCTGTCCCAAGAGATGTTCAGCGGCCCACGTGTCTCTGCGACAGTCTTTGCATTTTAAGAAAGTCTGAAGACATGGGTTACACTTACGGGAGACGTTATTGGAAGTGTGCGAACTATGCGTACGAGCGAACACCCGAGATGGAGAGAAGGGCAAAGTACCCTGTAAGTGACTTCTTACTCCTATGTTTGATAAAAAACATATAGATGCAAAAGCTAACTTCAATTTTATTAGCCTCCATTATGCGAGTTTATCCAATATTTGGACGTGGAGCAAACTCCCGAGCAGGAGCGGGAAATGCAAAGAGAGGCGGCGAGGCGCCGTGCTATGGCCGAGGAACGGTGGCAAGACGCACTCAGGGAAGAAAGAAATAAGGTTGCGAGAGAGGAGTTTCAAGCTCAGCGCGAAGCAGACCGGCAGCGGCAGTTGAATGAGCGGGAGGCCGACCGTGCCAGAAAGCGTGAGAGGGCTGGGAGTCATTTGGTCCAGGAGAGCATGCTCGTCCGCCTGCATCTGGCATGCGTGTGTTGGACTACGACGACTGGAGAGATGGTCCAGCCCTCCTGAGAGATCGAAGCTATGCTTCAATATGGCTATGGCCGAAATGCCAGTGTGGTAACCCTGCCGTTGTGCAGTGGTTCGACTACGTCCATGAAGGCTTCACTGGTCGTAGATTCTACCGGTGTCCAGACTACAACGTAAGTATCGTCCTTATTTTCCGTCATACATCTCGTGCGCAGACTAAGTATATCAATTGAACTCACAGATTCCAGATGTTACCTGTGGATGGACTATGTGGATGGATGAGCCTTACCCGAGCGCTGCATATTTTTACATCGCAAGCCTTCACGCAAAGATAGATCGCTTGAAGAGCAGGCTCCGTGCACTACAGCCATCTGCACAGCAAACACCTCAGCAGCGTCCTCAGAGGCGTCGCCAACAGCCGACGGCAAACGCGGAGCCGTCAAACCGCATGGTTCTCGATCAACACTACATCCCAACTCGTTTTTGTAGTGAGACTTCATGCCTCTGTGGATGCCATTACCCCAGCACACCGAACGCAGAAGTTCTTCGGCGAAGATCAGTCATGCAAGAACAATACCCAGGGTATTTTCACACAACGTGGGAAGCGACTTCTCAATGTTCAGCAACGTGGTGTTCATGCGAATGCCACAACCCTTTTACACAGCCGTGGCCATGCACGTAAAATAGTAGGTATTTCAGAGTGACGAGCTTATGCTACAATGGTTGTATCATTGATGTTCATGCGACTTGTTATGTATTTAATTTATGAGTTTAATTGCGATGTGTTTTCCATAATAGGAAAAAATCGAAGGCATTTTAGACGTTGCGCTGCGCTGCGCTACCAGGTACGACGGACGCTACGTCGTCTAGCGTTAAACATTGCGGTGTACAGTCGAGCGTTAAACATTGTGGTGTACAGTCGAGCGTGCATAAAATACCAGAAACAAATTAATAACAATATGACATGGAAAGTGACATAGTAGCGGTACTAACAACAAACAAATGGTATGTACTAACATACGTCCTACGGACGCCCCCTCTTAGGCTTCACGCCCATAACAGAACCATCAGCTCGAGACTTGCGTGCACGTCCGAGCTGTGTAGAGGGAAAAGTGAAGCGGTCCGGGGCCCCGACGTCTCGCTGCGGTCGGGGCTATGCCTCCGGCGTCGCATGCTCTGGCTGCGACTGATGCGAGGTGACAGGGGGTGCCTCTGGCAACGTCATACCTGCACATGTCCTCTAAATTTATAAGCTCTAACCGTAAACTGTATAAAAATAAACATACGCATTAAATCAACGTATTGCGCCCCTTACAACCCTAGTTATAACCCTAAATATAGACTACAAACTACCGCATATATTATAAAACATTAAATCCTAAAACTCATTTACATATTCATACAAAAAAACATATCAGAATATTATTCTAATTTAAAGCTCTAAATCAAATGTATATAAAAATTACATAAAATACAGCTACTTATTATCGGAACCTAATCGCTAAATTTACGCTTTAAACGAAATATTGCTAACCTACCTTGTTTTGCAATATTACGAAATAAATATACGAAAGGTTTAAAATTACCTACTTTTTCTCTTCTCTTCTCCCTCTCTTCCTCCTCTTCTCCCTCTCTTTCTCCTCTCCTCCTCCTCTTCTCCCTCTCTCTTTCTCCTCTCCTCTTTTTTTCCTCTGCCGCAGGCGCAAATGCTCACTGTGCCGATCCAGCGCCGGCGCGTGAAGGATAAGGAGCGATTTAGCGCCCGTCCAGCGGGCGATTTATTCCCACGCGCATTAAACGCCCAACCAACGGGTGGTTTTTATGCGACAGTGCATAAAACGTCCGATGAACGGGCGATTTTTACCGGGCCCACGCCCTGAGCCGTTGGAGTTATTACACGCCCGTTGGTTAGGCGTTATTAGCTGTGCAGGTCTATAAGCGCCCGTTGAACGGGCGATTCATAAATACCGCCCATTCAGCGGGCGCCTGGCGGCTATTTTTTAAATTTTATTAAAAGGGAAATTATTTTTTTATTTTCAAATTAAATTGATGCTACTACAGTAAAAAAATTCAGGGATATCCAGGGTGAAAATATAACAGCCGGGCTTTTCGTAATGACCAACACCAATGCCCACAGTTTCTTTCCTTTCGTCCTATATCTGTACAACTCGGCATATCTTCTTCTTTAAACAAAGGCAGGACCTGTGCTGATTGGTCCTTACAAAATTGATGCTTTCTAAAAAGAGATTTTTAATGGCACACGCAAACTAGTTTTTTTGAGCAACCCAAACTATTGTGGACAATTCAATAATAGAGTGACATTACACGGTAAGATGGAGTGAATCTAAACCGCCTATGTTCGATCCAACAGTGCGAGCTTCACCAAGAGAAGAACGAAGTAGCTTCCACAAGTCATATCATATAGGAAGCACGATCCATGCGTTGATCCTCTTGCTACCGAAGCATTTATCTAATATATTGGAGGGTTAATTCTACAACAATAATACAAGTTTCTGTGAGAACACTCATCATTAAGTACTCACAGGTGATCATGTTTAGATGTGTGTGTGGTTTTTACTTGTATATGGGCTTTTCCTTTAACCTACCTGTACATGTATATAAACTAGTCTACGGCCTCAGATTAATACAAGTTGCATTTGTAACAATCACAGCCCGATCAAGATATTAGCTAGAGCTCTTCTTCTGTTCGCAACGTTTTGTAAATTTGACAGCAAACTGCATATTGAGTTCGTTGTTGAACTGTCGGAAGATTGGATTTTTGCACAACTAAAATAATGGTCCGAGATTTGTAAATAGAAAATCCATCAACATATCCTTCTCATTGACCTTCTTAATTATTAGCTATGATCAATGTGCATATACTATATACTCATGATTATTCAGCCGTGAAGAAAATTTGAAAAGTATGTTGCATCATAGCTTATGCATATATATACTCTCAGTGCAGGCTTGATATATGGCATAACAAATACATTTCGTCGAAAAGTTTTTGGGAAATGCATGGAACAGCAGAGGCCCGACCATGAATGGTTGTCCAAATATTTGAAAACAAATTAAAGATGCAACTAGAAAAGCATCACGTGACGTATATGTGGGAACACTAATTCAAGTTAAGTGAATTACCGTAACACAGTGCATTCACTTTTGTTCACACTGCGATTTTTCACAGTCGATAAAATAAATCAAACTGCTCACTGGTTCGGTGCCAAGGCAGCAAGGTGCATGAAAGGGTTAAATTCCATTTATTTTTTTGATACACTATACATATGTTGGTAGAACCCTTACCTATGTAATGGGAAAATTCATAATTCATGGGTTATTTTATATAATACTAAGAAACAAGATAGTGCGAGATACAGAAGTGCATCACAGTGCAATCTTAGAGTTACAGACACTCCATACACGGAAGATCACACACGTTTTAGTTTTGAAACTACTTTAATTTGGTGGGTTCCACAAGCTGGCCTCCGGACCAACCCAGAAAGGATAAAGTACCTCGCCGTCTCGTCACGGATCAAGGATCAGGCTCCAGCTCCAGCTCCGGCGGCACTGCCTCGTCGGCGTCTGTCACCGGGTCGACCTGGCGCTGCCGTCTGGCCGTCCACTGGCGCCGAATGCACCCGGCTAGGAGGAAGCAGTAGAGGCCGATGAGTGCAGCGAACGCCACGACGCCGAAAGCCAGCAAGGTAATCTTTACCGCCCGCGGGAGCCGGCGGAAGCTCTCGTCGCTCATGTCCTTCTCTCCAGCATTCATTTTGCTCGTGGTGAAATGATAATCCCGCGTCTGCTACAGCTGTACTGAAAAACGAGTAGTGAAAAAAGAAAGCTACATCTTGAGTTCGTAGTTACTCACCGGGCAAAAAAGAAGTTAGGTGACCCGCTGATGTACCGATAAAGAAAATGCATTTTCTTTAAAATATTTTCATCCCAGGCTATCTTTGAATTGCTACATTGTTCAAATATAGGGATTCGACAAAAGAAACTCCCACTACTACGGAAATGACTTTTCTTCTCAGCACATCAGTCCCTGTTAACCATGAACTTGGATTGATAGTAGCATGAGTGCCGGTTCATTGCTAATGGGCAAAAAGTATGAGTGCCGAGACAAAAGAGCACTTTGACAGACAGGTACATGTCAGCTGGCGTGGACACACATTAGTTTTGGTTTGTAACATTAACCTGAATTGAAGGTAAGACATTACTCCCAATTCCAGCATATTTCAAACGGAATGTGTCGACGGCTGAGATATGACCTCAAGTCGATTAAGGTTCTTTAAGATTGAGATAGGAGACACGCCGAACAACCACAAACAACAACGAACAGGAGACAGGGGTTTTTATCCTGGTTCAGGCCTCTCGGTAGAGATAATAGCCCTACGTCCAGCCTTTCTTATATATCAAAGAGAATTACAAGAGGTGGCTCGGCAAGACGAACAGGTCTCGGTGAGATTATGTGTGTACAAGTGCGATAAGGCGAAGATCAGGTGTCTATGAGGTGCCAGATGCGTAAACTCATGCCCTCTACACGCCGTAGGGGCTCTGTTTATATAGTGGTGATGAACCGACCTACCAAGGGATAATCGGGCCGGGCTAACCACGAGATCATAACGAACTCAACATGCCAAATATATCCCGAGGCAGATAAGGCATACTCTTAGTCTTGGGGATCACGACTTCTATTCCAATCAGGGAAACCAACGTCCGGGTCTTCACGTAGCCGTGCAGAACTCTTGTTTGAGACGGACTCAAACACGATTCCTTAGCCATTACGCATCATGCTAGCTAGGAAGCTGTTCGGCAGGATGCATATGGGCCAGATAGAACCTTCCAGGGAGCTGGGCCCTGGTAGGCTATTCGATTAGGCTGTCAGGGAGTGGGCCATGGCAATGGGCCGTAATTTTATCCCCGACAGAATGCATCTCATAGTCTAGTAAATACGCATGGTTGGGTGGGTTTGTTAGAAGACTGAGTGGGAAGTCCCGTGGTGGCAGGAGGTTTCAGATTTGAGTCTTGGGTTCGGCATATTTTTTAAATAATTTCTACACCGCGCCGGTACTAAAGCCGTTTTCTAGACAATATCAAGTGAAAGAGGCTCACATAGCCAGTTCTCTTTCCCCTCTTTCCGGTTGCCCTGCCTACTTATCTATCTAATATACAATGGTTGAGCCATGTTAGAAAATAGCCATGGCCGTTCGATCACGATCGACAGCTAGATCTGAGCATTCATTTATACTTTATACTAGCAAATATGCCTGTGCGTTGCAATGGGAGAAAAAAAATCTTTCTATGCTATATAATCAAATTGATGCTTAATTTCCCATCTTCTAATGAAAAAAATGACCTACAAATACAGATTATTTTACTGGACAAACAACATTGAATAGGCTTGTGCTGCACCAAAACATGTATAAATCACCCAAACAAGTAGCGTCAAAACAGTCTCAAACAAAGGAAAGGAGAGTGGAAACTCAGGTATATATATCGGTCCTTATCCTTATTCACAAGCAACCATTTCATTTGAGCACTTAAAAAAAGACATCATTGTAGTCATCTATAGATCATAGTTATTAAATAAGACAAGGCACACTGAAAGTAAGTAATTTTCCTAAATCTTTCTGCTTCACACTGGGTGCACAAATTACAAGCCGATTTGTAAAGACCCTGCAAGAGTACAAGAAATTAGCTATTTTGACAACAGAGCTTTTAATCTCGATTGCAAATCAAACAAACAAACATTTTGCCCACATTTCTCGTAAGCATAAGTTTTTTGGTAAACTGGTCGAGCACTAATATCTAGTATGAAGTATGGCTCGGGTCCTCTGGGACCGGATAGGTGGAGAAGAAGGCCGCGCGCCCCAGCATAAGTATCGGATCAGATTCATTGTGATGCCATTCCAAAAAAAACAGTTGAGAAGAATCTTTTGCTTACCGCTGGAGGAGGATTCACTAGGCGATATGCACTCGGGCAATCTGTGTGGACTATTTCTGAGCCCGGAGCTCGGCCATTTAAAAGATGGAATTGGGGTTCAAAATGAGAAACCTCGATCCCGTAAAAGTGCAGTAAGGAAGGCCGAAGCCATGGAGAAAGAAGGACTCAAATACCAAGATTTCGTTGGAACGAGGGGTGGGGCAGGACTCGCCGGCGGCGAAACGCCACGAAGCGAATTCTTCGGAGGGGAGCACGCCGATGGAGACAAGCTTCTGTAGCCTTCGCTCGGTCGTAATGGACTTCATCCACTCCTTGCCGCTCTTGGTCATCTTTGAAGCAACAGGAGATGGGGGAGCCATTGCAGATCGGAGTCGGTGGCGGCGGAAGATGTGACGGGGAAGAACCATAGCGGCGGAGTTCGCCGGGGAGGACTAAAAGACTAGCGCAAAAAGTGGGCGAGGTCAACTAATTTTGTTCCCCTATTCCTAATTTATCGCAATAGGCTGCGTTTCACATCCTGGGCCGGGATTTTGCCTACCGCAGGATGCGACCTTTTCGAGAAGGCCCGGATAATCACTCAGGTGGCCGAGTGATTTCTCCCGAGAGGTTTGCGTACGCGTTGGGCGCCGATCTGGGAGCTCACGGTTCTAACTACTCGGATGAAGCAATGTCAGTGGCGGATTCAAGATTAAAGATGACATGGGATTTCCAAAAAAATTTCATTAAAAGGCTCTTAGGCCTAATTACACATTTCCCGCGGCGTAGCACAGTGAGGTTGGGCTCGTTGCTGGCTCGCGGAGAAGCAAAAGAAACAAAAGGACTGATTTGCCTGGCGTAGGGGATGAGGTGTCTATTGAAGACACCTCAAAACCATCTGTTAGCCAGGAGAGTGGCAGCCAGGGCGTCCCTGAGCGGGATGTGCACCTTGTAGAGCTGCGAAAATCCATGGATCAGAACCCTAATGGATTCCTCCGCGCTGATTTCTGCGGTGACTTGGGCGTAGTCCTTCCAAAACATGTCCACGACGGCTTTGGCGGCGGCTTGAGTGGCGGCTTCGGCGTTGGCCTCAGCGTCCCACTCGTCTTCTTCTTCGATTTGGTCGGCCATTGCACTCGAGTAGGAGAAGGCGGAAGCTTTGGGGTTTCACTGAAGAAAGAAATCGAAAACTCGCGGACCGGATGTGAAGCAATGCGCTACGTCTGGGTTTCTTTTATACACAGAGAAGATCAAAGGGCGCGCTTTTTAATCCGTTTTGAACACAGTAAAACCATCAGGGACGGAAGTAGATACGGATACGTTTCCCCACAGAAGCGCGTGTCGCTCCGACTGTGTGTGCAAGCTACGCCTCCCCTTAGTAGGCTTGAGCCAAAAAAGCAAAGGGCGATCACATTAACAGGCTTTCTTAACACGCCGCTAAGGTGGCACAGTGTTAACATCGAGCCTAATTCGGCCTCGGTACACCCTGGAGGGCATCTGACCGGAAGTGCCAAAACTAAAGATATTTCACGGCGTACCCCATGTTGGGTCACTAGCCAGCTTCGCATGTCCGAGGTTGGGTGTTTGTGAAATTTGGGTACAGTTTCAAAGGTATGCCTTTTCTAAGGTCGACAGTTGTATACTGCTACTCGGATACGATTGCCTCTCGGCCAAATTGTTCCCAATCGGTACGCCTCAAGTGGCCAATGGCTGATCCCTTCTCTGGTCGGGATAGGTACCACTCGGCTTAAACGTGCGCCCCACGTTGGGCCGAGTGCTAGCTCTTACAAGTTAAGGTCAGGCGCCTAACACTGATATATTTTGAAACGCTTAATTTACAGCATGCTGCAAAACGGAAGCTGTAATTACGTGGCTTAAGTCATATCCCATGATGTGTCAATTGCTATTTTCGCAATGCGAGAGTAGATGCCAAGAAGCCAAATTCATCGGTTGAGGTGACGTGCCCAATGGGCCGAAAGAAGTTGGAGTTTGGTACTATCAATCCAGGCGTTGCTTCAACATAAAAACTTGAGATTTCTTGAGTTCTTTACAATCTCTTTTCAGATTACGGGAGACATTGGCAGAACCAGTCGGCTGGTGTTGACACCCAAATTTGGAAGGAAAATCGGATATAGCGAAATGACTAATTTTATCAGAATTATTGGGCCGAATCAGAAAATGGGCTTCATCGGTAAAGAAGAGAAACATATCAAGAAATACCGATTGTTACAAGACTCCGGAAGGATTACGCTCCGATCAGAAGATATGTTCCGAGATGTGGTAAAATAGGTCGTATCGGTATCGATTTTGTAATAGTATAAATAGAACCTTAGGACTCGTGCATCAGGGACATCATACTCAAACACAATTACTTTTCTTGAATCCGATCGACCTCGTCGAAAGGCTTCAATTCGCAGGTAGAGCTATCTCGATGAGATAATCGATTCTCTTCTTGTAACCCGTATGCATGGTTGTATCTTATTGATCTCATGTATACAAAGTATGTTAAACTGTCTGGTTTCACTGATCTTTAATGTGTTCTCGCATATTACACTGTCTCGATTTAATCGATCTGTAATGTGTATTTATCTTGCAATACCGATTGTCAAGTATCTTATGTGCTTTTCCTAAATCGGATATATACGACTATCTCGTTTAATCGATCTTGCGTATGCCTTGTTTTGGATTTTGCATGTGTGGCTACTTACCGATTAGTGTTGCCTTTATCTACATTAGTTCTAACCTTTAAATTGGTTTATTGGTTAACATCTAGATTTAGATTTGGATACTGTCTTGGCCTGACCAATCTATTCAATCTATTCTTGAATCAATCTAATAAATTGATATAAACATTTATTGCTGATATTATTTATAAGATACCAAAAAGAGATATTAAATGCTTATTCATATTTAATTGCTCTATCAGGCATTAAGTCGATAGAATTATAATCAGATTATTTAAAGCTGATTCGAAATAACCCGATCTGGCTACTTTTGAAAGCAGATTAGGGCCAAGTCGTTGACAATCTATTCCTTGTCAATTTACAGGTCAAATTGACTGGCACGCTTGGTTTTTGGTTGCGACACAAGCCCAGACTTGACGCTTTTGCACGTGTGTTCGCGAAGATCTTACTTTTCGTGTCAACAGCTGGACATCTGACTCGATCGTAAAGCACTCGGGGCTATTGTCGACTACATGGGCCCCGGGTATCCTCTAGAAGGCCCATAAGGGAGCAGATGGGGGGCGATCCAAGTCGACTGATTGGATATGGACTACTCGGGCTACGGTTTACTTGAGTACCAAGGAAGTTCTCGAGGATATGATCAAGCTCCATGTAATTAGGAGATCAATACCTGCATATCATGTTACGACATAACAGAATTTGGCACCGTGAATCACGTGCTACCATGTAACTCTATCTCCCCCTACACTATATAAAGGGAGGGGTTAGAGGCCATAGGCATAGCCATAACGTTACATCGCGTACGTAGCCATCGTCTTGGTCATCTTGCATCCCGCATCTTCATCAACCATAATCCCAGAGCACAGGAGTAGGGTATTACCTCGGTGCTGAGGGCCCGAACCTGTATAAATTCTTTGTCTTGTGCTACCATCTAGTTTGGTTCTTGCTAACGCCCCCTAGTACAAATTCATTGCCGGCGGTGACCCCCAGTTAGTTACCCGTCGACACTGGGCAAAGAAACAAGTTAGGTGACCTGCTGATGTACCGATAAAGAGAATACATTTTCACCAAAATATTTTCATCCCAGGCTATCTTTGACTTGTTACATTTGTTCAAGAGTTGGAATTCGACAAAAAAAACTCACATTACTAGAGACGATCTTTAGTCGTGATGTCGGCCCTCAATTTAACTTACCTTGAGAGTCGGAATCCCATGCACTAGTCCCTGGATCGGTACACTAGTGCGGAAGATCACATAGCCGATACAAGCATACATCGATTAATTAGAATCCCTGAATATTACAAACCAAGTTACGCCCTTAGGCGAATTTGGTAAGGCGATCATCATCAGCCTTATATTACGAAACATTGTTCAGAGTACTGCAGCTATTCCAAAATATGTACCCAAAAGAATCTCCTATTTGCTAAGTGTCCTACCAACGACCAGAGTGACTCCTAAGACTCGTCAGGTCCACCGAAGTCCTGTCCATCATCTTCATGGCACTCGTACGGATCCTCCTTGAATGAACATATATTGATGTTAATCCGCACTAGGTAAAGTCGAAATCTCTTCTTAATATGGATAAACATTTAAACATCTAAAGAGTAAGTGTTAACTCGCCTTGCTCAGCACGAAGGTCCTCCTCGGCGTCTTCGAATCTTCCCTCGGGATGGCCTACGTCTAAGCACACATAAAATCCAATAATTACTTATTGATGCTACTCAAAAAACATGACACATGCAGGACCTAGGCTTTACCCTTGACATTATTGCATACGATCTACTAAAGAATCTAATTCTTGTACGATATGCCATGCATGCCCTAATGCATTACTAAATAACAATATTATTATAATAGTCTAGCTATACCCCAAAATACGATATCATACGATACGGTCATAATAGGGCGATTGGGGTTTTTGGAAACAACATATGACGATAGCTCGACGAAATACGACATGCATATAAAGTAAAGTTTATCGGTATTAGTATTTTCTAGGATTTTCCTATATTTTGGGTGTAACCCTACGTTATAGGTTAAATTAATGCATTTTCTAAAATTAGCACTTATTCAAAAATTAAGTGGTTTACTAATTATTTGTTGGATCTTAACAATTAATTTCCCATAAGAATTACCTTGGGCAAGCATGTCATTTTCAAAAGTTTTATGACTAATATGAAATTTATCTACCCATTTTATTTTCTAATAAATTTTTAGAGTCGGATTCAATATTTAATATTACCAAAATCATCCTAGAAATTGTTTAACCATTTTCTATATATAGGAAACCTACTTATTTAATGAAACCGTACTATTCTTCCATTGCAGGAGTTGTTTTCATATTTTTATAAAATTAGAAATGGTCTAAACTATTTATCTAAATTTTTCTAAAATTTTTGGGAGTCTTTAGCTCTTTTCAATAAATCAATAGTTAATTCAACATTTAACTAAGAGAAAATTGCATGATAGCTCCCGGAACTTGTACCAAATTACACGAAATCCCCTAAACTTTGAAATTGCTTTCTCAGCTCCTCGAACTTGTCTCCAGTTGCACCGTTAGTCCCGGGCCGTTAGGATCCGTTAGAAATTCCGTTAAATGGTGACGTGGCGCCCACGTGGCCGTTAAGTGCTGACGTAGCCCCAAAAAATCCGAAAAATCAACAAAAACCTTAAAAAATCTATAAAAATTCATAAAAACCAAAAAATTCAAAAAATTCATAAAAAGTACATAAAATTCTTAAAAAAATTAAAAAAATTCATAAAAAATAATTTTAAAATATATAAAAAATTTAGAAAATTCATAAAAATCCAAACAATTCAAAAAAATAATTTAAAATTTAGAAAAATTTAGAAAACCTAAAAATAATCCACAAAAATCATAAAAATGTAGAACATTCATAAAAATCCAAAATAATCATTTAAAAATCTAAAAAATTTAGAAAACACGAAAATAATTCATAAAATTCATTAAAAAACAAAAAAATATTGAAACATTATAAAAAATCATTTAAAAATTGACAAAAAATTGAAAAACTAAAAGAAATTCACAAGAAAAGTTAAGTGAAGTTCTAGTTTCCATGTGAATTTTGTGAATTTCTTTCAGTTTTTGCTAAATTTTTGTGAATGTTTAAATGATTCTTTATGATTTTTTATGAATGTTTTCGTTTTTTAATGAATTTTGTGAATTATTTTTTGGGTTTTCTAAATTTTTATAGATTTTTAATTTTTTTTGATTTGTATGAATTTTCTACATTTTTTATTTTTGTGGATTATTTTCAGATTTTCTATATTTTAAATTATTTTTTATGAATTTTCTTGATTTTTATGAGTTTTCTAAATTTTTTTTCTATATTTTTAAATTGTTTTTTTGGATTTTTTATGAATTTTCTGGATTTTTATTAATTTTGTGATTTTTTTTGGATTTTATGAATTTTTGTAGATTTTTTAAGTTTTTGTTAATTTTTTTTATTTTTGGGAGCCACGTCAGCACTTGAAGACCACGTGGGCGCCACGTCACCGTTTAACGGAATTTCTAACGGACCCTAAAGGCCTAGGACTAACGGTGCAACTTGAGACAAGTTCCATGGGCTGAGAAAGCAATTTCAATGTTTAGGGGATTTTGTGCAATTTGATACAAGTTTTGAGAGCTATAGTGCAATTTTCTCTTTAACTAAATGATAAAATCGTTGGAAAAGTTATTAATTTTCATCTTGCCGATCCAACCAACGAGCCAGCCCAGCGGCAAAACGACCCATGGCCCAAGCGCTCACGCACATGCGCCATGCGTGTTTTCGCCTGGCGCTATCTCTATGGTGCAGACGCTGTGGTCTGTGCACGTCCACTTAACCCGAACGGTGGGCCAAGGGCCTATAGTCAGTGGCTCAAGACCTAACAAGCGACGCGGCGCCGACCCAGCCCCAATCCGGGCGTGTGGATGCATGCTTTTGCTTCTACGGCTTCCTATAGTCCTAACGACGCCCTCGTTGATTCAGGAGATGGTCTGACGCAGCGGCGCGACGGCGGCAGCGAAACCGTGAGTTCACCGAAGAAGCCGCGCCGTGCTAAGGATCTACAGGCTACGGCATCGACGGCGAGAAAGAGGGGGTCACAGGCGTGCTCACTATGGGTCACGACGGAGACCAACGAGCTCGTGGGCTGTTGGCGGCGGAGGACTTGACGGTGACCGGAATAGGGGCTCCGCGGGCTCAGCTCCTTCGGGTAGCTTCCTTGAAAATGGGTGAGGGGAAAGCTTAGGGACGAGTGAATAAGGCTCGGGGCGAGAGGAATCTGGGAATGGCTCACGAATTCACCGGGATTTCTTCGGTGCCGGTGCGGGGAAAATTTAGGGAAAACAGGAAAATTGAGGCCGGCGGGGTAGCGTTCAGCTTTATAGGCACGGGCGAGGTGGCAGGCCCGAAGGCGCACTCGGCGGCGTGAATGGGCGAGCGGCGCAGCGATGGGACGAGCGCGGCACGGCAGAGGCGGTGCGGCGTGCGGTGGTCAGAGCAGGCAGGGTGGCAGCGCGGGGTAGAGTTGAGCTGTGGGAGGTCCACCGGGTAGGGGAAGAGAGGGAGAGAGAAGAGAGGGAATGGGGCCCACATGTATGCGCAATTGTAAGCAAAATTTGAATTCAAATGATTTTTGAATTTTCCCTTAAATTGGGCTGTTATATATCCCCCCAAAAGAAAATCTCAACCTTGAGATTGCGTACCTAGTAGGCGAAGAAATCAGGGTAATTTTGTCGAAGCAGCTCTTCAGGTTCCTAGGTGGACTAGTTGCTGGTTTGATTGCTTCACTGAACCTTGCACATCTTGATAACTTTGTTCCTCATTTGTTTCTCCATAGTGTCGATGATTCAAATTGGTTGTACTTGAAAGGATCGCTACCACCTAGAGGGGGTGAATAGGCGATTAAAACGAAATTGCGAAATTAATAAACTCAAACAGTGACCAGCACGTCGGATGTTCCGGTGGAGGTCGGATGTTCAGATCTGGTCCAGAGAGCCCTGCGTCGGATGTTCTGATCTGCGTCGATGTTCCAACGGATGTCGGATGTTCCGATCCTGAGTGTTCTGGATTTGTCGAAAACCTGCAGTAAAAACTGATTTCTCGCAAAACCAACTTTAGATCTATTCAAGAATATTCAGAACAAGCCAATACCAACAATAAAAACAACTAATCAAGACCAAGACAAAAACACAGCGATTTTTGTGTACCGATGTTCTGATCTTTGAAGGGAGATCCTACTCACCGTTAGGGAAGGCACAAAGGCTGGGTCACCTAGACCCTAATCCCCTCCCGGCGAAGCACACAACACTCACCGGCGATCACTAGTTGAATCATTTTCCTTGCCGAGGTAGATTCGCACATTCACAAACTCTGAAGGCACGCCACACGAAGATCGGCGGCTCACCGGTGACACCTAGCCGTCTAGGATCACTTCAAGCCTCCAAGAGTAACAAATGCAATGAAGAAAATAGAAATCGCTAAGTGCTCAAGAATTGGATGACTCTAATTCGAGGAGCATTTGGTGCCTTGATCTCTCTAGATCTAAATTTCACAAGATGAACAAGAGAGAGACAAAAGCTAGAGTTCTTGAGAGTTGATAAAGAATATAAGTTAGGTTCAAATCAGGGCATAATCAGTGTGTAACCTTTTGGCAGGTATTAGAGAGGGCTTTAAATAGGGATTCTCAAAAAGTAGCCGTTACAACTGAAAATCCCACATCGGATATTCCGACCCGCGTCGGATGTTCCGATGCACTGCTTACTGGATGGCATGAAAAACTGGCAGGCTGGCTTCACCATCGGATGTTCCGACCCTCATCGGATGTTTTGATGGTGCTAGTTCTATATAGAGTGAATTTTGAGTGGAAAAATCACACGAACTTCGAGATACCTATTTTGAGCACTTAGGAACCTTTATATGCTTCTCCATTGCATCCCACTTTATAGTACGACATCCCTATAACTCAATAAATAAAGATTTACAAATAAATACTAGTCTTGATGCCTTCTTGCAATATATCCACTTTTGAGGGGTACACCATCAATGTAAACATGCACCTCATGGATTTAACCTGTATAACATCTGTGTACAATTCTCCAGAAGAAAATATTAGCTCTATAATTGTTACTCATTAATCACCAAAATTACTTAAGGGCCTAGATGCACTTTCAATCTCCCCCTTTTTGGTGTATTGATGACAACAATTATAGTTCACATAAGAAATTATAAACAAGAATATAACCGGAAGCTCCCCCTGAAACTATGGCAAGAATAACAACAAGAGCTCCCCCTATATCATTGGCAAAATTGAATCTAAATGCAATATGACAGGATATATCACACAATACGAAAGATAAATGACTAGCAATTTACCATTGCAACGTCATCACAAGATAAGTAGATAAATCTTATAGCCACAGCGTCCCACATAAAACATCGAGTTTAAAACATTGTTTTGCACACACTTAAACATTCAAGTTTCACACCAATATGAATCTAAGAGAGGATAAATGATAAACTTCTCCCCCTTTGGCATCAAGACGCCAAAAAGAAAGAAGCTGAAGTGGACTACTCAATCCACTCAAGATCATTGCTGCTTGAGCTGCCGCCACCCTGACCGCCAGCACCACCACCACCAGCACCTCCGGTGACTTCATCATCGTCATCGTTGCCGCCACCGGATGGAGGGATCCCAAATAGCCCTCGAGTGTAGGAATCAATGGTTGTGTTGGGAGACTCAGAATCATCAGACGAGAGAGGCATACCAAGATGCTTCTTGATATCCTGGATGTGCTTGCGATTGTCGTGAAGACGCACAATGGTGTCCTTGACCCTTTCATTCCTCTTGCGACACATACAAAAGATAGATTTCAGCATTTTCTTGATAGAGACTCCAGAAGATGACGGGCTAGGCCGTGCTGACGACGGGCCCGCGCTCCCACGAGGAGCAAAAGAAGGACCCGCACTATCATGAGTAGCAGAACCCCTCCTGGGCAGAGTTGCAGAAGCCCCACCAGGAGAAGCTAGTACAAACTTGAGACCAGTAACATGGATGATCATGCTCATCAGATAAGGAGCATAAGGGCAGCTCCTCTTTGGATCACAAGCACTAATCATGATCTCACCCCAGATGTAATCCAGCACATCAAAAGGACACTCTCGTGGACAAATTTACAACAGAAGGTTGCGGGAGTAGGACAGAACACGAGATGCATCACCTTCCTTGGGACAAATAATCTTGCGAAGTATGCGATTCAGCAGTTGATAGAAAGGCTTCATCGTTTCAGTGGCTCCAGCCTTAGACGGGATAGGTCCATCATAGAGAAACTTCCGCTCATGATTCTTCAGAGCATCCACATTGTGGATCTGCTCCATGTTCCCTCTGGTGGAGAGCTTCAGATGATGGCGAAACTCCCTCTTCGAGAAGTGGTAGAATACTCCATCGCACATAAACCAGAGAACATCGCCAGCGACATCTCCAGCAAAGTACAATGTAGCATAGAACTGGCAAATAACTTCATCGTTCCAGTCATGCTGAAAACTCAAGATATTGGTCAATCCCATGGTGTCACAAACAGTGATAACTTCATTAATGACCGGATTGACTGTCAGCGCCACACATTCCCAATCAATGAATTGCATGCGCATGACTGGGCTCTTCTTTCTCACAAAAGCAGCATCATAGAAATCTTGATGAAAGAAGTTCCAAAATCTTTCATCAGTCCCTTCTTCCTTCTCATACTACAGGGGATCCTCAGCCCTGCGGTATTGAATTTCCTTGACGTCCGCAACATAATAGCCAGGAAGCTTCGGAGTGACATTCTGAGTGAAGGTCCTGGTTGACTTCTTTATCAACAGCGGACCAATTGGATCTCGGACATTTGCTCACTTCCATTGAGCCATTCTCTCATGATAGTCCGTGGGATGCTCATTGGGTGAGGCAGAAGGAGGAACGACAGACAAACTTGAGGTTCTTTGCCGTTTCGAAGGATTGGCAATGCCCTTGCCTTTGGGATCATGCTGAGAAGAAGACATCTGCATGATAAACAGAATGGAATCAAAGAATTGCAAATACAAAGCTCAGGATTGCCAGAAATATGATCCACACAGTACACCCCACGTCTGAACATCCGACAGGTGTCGGAACATCCGATGAACTGCATTGTAGCAAATCAAAAATTTTGACAACACTAAGTTCTGAACAATGGAATTTTGACAAGTTTTGATGTGAGAAAAACAATGGTGAAATTTGATAAATCAGCTGAGGTGTGGAAAAATACAAAACTCAATCAGGTCAGTGAGTACCACGTCGGAACGTCCGACGCCGAAACATTCGACGGGTACATGAACTGCAAAAATAGGGTTTGTCACATCTCCCATCAAAAGAACGAATCCGAGGCATCAATAGGTAGCAAATACTTCTATGAACAAGATAGAAGCATATTTAGCCTCGAACTCGAACTAAAACGGCGCACATTGCACGTTTTAGTGGTTTTCAAGATTTGGGGCTTTTACCTTCAATGGAGGAGGGACACGAGCAGAGAAGGGGCAGATGCGGAGGAGGAGGCATGCAGGTCGCAAGATCAGCTGCCGCCTGCCGCCAGAACTTCCTGTGCTGCCGCCGCCCGAGAGGGGAGAGAGAGGGTAAAAGCTCTAGAGTAAAACCCGTGGGGTAAAGAGAGAACAGGGACCCACGCGGTTAAATAAGTGGCAAAAACTGGGGCGAGCCGGAACATCCGACGGGACCCCTGCTGAACCGCACCGGAAATTCCGACGCTGGCCGGAACATCCGACGGGACAGCCTCTATACCACATCCGATCCCCCTCTTGCTAGAAAAGAAAGTTTTAGACTCTAGAGACCTCGAGAATACATAAGATCGCTCCGGGAGGATAGAGGAGAGTTCTAAGAATTGAATTTATGAATGACCCGTAAGCATATCAACCAATCAAACTAGGGTCACCCATGAATAAATAGGATAGGAATATCTGAAGAGCCAAATCAATCAATTTATTTATATATAAGCCTATATAGCTATAGTAAAATAGATGACAAGAAATAAGTAAAACGTTTTTAAACACCAAACAATATGTGCAATATTTCAAGCAACATTTAGAGAGTCAAGGATATTCAATTCACTCCGCAACTCACAGAATTTTCTCTCATCAAGGGTTTTGGTGAAAATATCAGCTAGTTGATTTTCGGTCCTCACATGAGTAATATCGATATCACCTTTGGTCGAATGGTCTCTTAAGAAGTGGTGGCGAATTTTGATATGTTTGGTTCGGCAGTGTTGAATAGGATTGTTGGCTATTATTATGGCACTCTCATTGTCACACAAAAGTAGGATGTGGTTGAGGTTAAGGCCATAATCTCTCAAGGTTTGCCTCATCCAAAGTAGTTGGGCATAACAATGTCCTGCGGCAATATATTCAGCTTTGGCTGTGGATAGGGCTACAGAATGTTGTTTCTTGGACGCCCATGAAACGAGCGACCTTCCAAGGAATTGGCATGTACCGGAGGTACTCTTCCTATCCACTTTACAACCGGCATAATCCGCATCCGAATAACCGATTAAGTCAAAGTTTGACCCTCTAGGATATCAAAAGCCAAAGTTGGGAGTGTGTATCAAATATCTCAAGATTCTCTTGACAGCCACTAAGTGGCAATCCATGGGTGCAGCTTGAAATCTTGCACACATGCACACTCTAAGCATAATATCATGCCTAGATGCACAAAGGTAAAGGAGAGAACCAATAATAGAACGATGTACCTTTTGATTAACGTCCTTACCATTTACATTTAAATCAAGATGACCATTTGTTGGCATAGCAGTCTTGATTGGCTTGGCGTTGCTCGTCTCAAACTTCTTAAATATATCTTTCACGTATTTTGATTGACTAATGAAAGTTCCTTCATTTGTTTCACTTGTAGTTCAAGGAAGAACTTCAACTCTCCCATCATTGACATCTCAAAGTGTTTAGTCATTAAACGTCTAAACTCCTCGCAAAAACTCTCATCAGTAGATCGAAATATAATATCATCAACATAAACTTGGCAGACAAAAATATCACCATCTACTAGCTTAATAAAGAGTGTAGGATTAGATTTACCCATTGAGAATTCTTTTCTTACCAAAAATTCCTTCAAACACTCAGACCATGCACGTGATGCTTGCTTCAACCCATAAAGCGCCTTATTAAGTTTGTAGATGTGATTTGAATATTTTGAATCTTCGAAGCCCGGTGGTTTCTCAACGTAGACAAGCTTGGAAAGTGGACCGTTAAGGAAAGCGCTCTTGACATCCATTTGCTACAAATTAAAACCATGGTAAGTAGCAAAAGTAATTAAAATTTTAATAGCATCTACTCTTGCTACGAGAGCGTAAGTCACACCACAATCCAAACCTTCGATTTGCGTAAAGCCTTGTGCAACCAATCGTGCTTTGTTTCTTGTCATTACGCCATGTTCATCTTGTTTGTTGTGGAAGACCCTGTTGACACCCAAATTTGGCACGAACATACGGTTATTTTAGTGGCCAAAAGAGGGTGAAAAATAGCATATTCGGCCAAAAAAGGAGCTAGATCGGCATATACTCGGGTGTCATTATTAGTTTGATCGGTTAATGTTTGGAAAAGATGATGATCGGCTTTTATGCATGCATATATACGCAGAAGGATTAGATAGCCGATCAAAAGAGATGATGAACCGGTTAGCAGATCGGTTTATGCATTAATGGTGTGGCAAATATATATTCGGTAGCCGATCAAAGGAGAGTTCGTATGATTAAGCATAGATATGATACGGTTGATTTTTGTATGTACGTTAATGGAGGCATGGATCGGCTTATATATACACGTGCATGTATATAAGATCAAGAGCTGATCGTGCTTAACTAATCAACATGTATATACACATGCGTGTGTACATGGAAAAGGAATAGCCGATCAACTAGTCATGACTAATCAACATATGCGTGCGTACATGACTAATCAAGGAAGAGTAAGCCTGGAGGCCAAGGGATTATCACGTACGTGAAGGCCAAATAAAAGAAGAGTATACGATCTGGAGTATGTAGCCGATTAGATCATTGATTAGCTGGTTCAGATATATATATGGAAACCGATTCAGCAATATACGGAAAAGCCCTGCATTAAGTGCCTGGAAGATTCACAATCGGTTTTGCATATTAAGCCCATCACGTGAGGCTATACGTGATTAGCCGTGAAAAAGATTATGGAAGCATTACGTGGAGAGATGGCAAGCTATAAAGAATCATGTCGGTTAATTAGTCTGCTTTTATATAATTAGTATTTTATTGAGTCAGTTTGTATCTAGTCCGTGCCTTGCACGATAAGTCTAGTCGGTTAGTTATTTTAGGTAACAAAGAGATAAAGTCCATGTCAATTACCGGATTAGCCGGTGCGTCTTTAGTATAAATAAGAGCTGCCGTGCAGCAAGTAAAGGATCTATCTCTCTTTCAATCAATAATACATCTACTATTTCATCTACCTTTTACCCTTGTGCTATGAATCCGATCGATCCGCTCGTATCGGTTTTCTAAGTACAAATGTCGGCGTCTACTGTCTCGACTAAGATCGATCTTCTCGCCATCAACTCCCTCGGTAGGGACTGTCTCGGTTCATATCCGATCTCCTCGCCGTCGGCATTGGAATACTATCTCTTGGTGGCAATGCTGCGCATCGTCGTCTGCCAGGAGGAGTTAGGTTTCGTCCGGAATACTATCTCTCGGTAGCATTGCTGCGCATCGCCGTCCGCCGGAGGTGTTAGGTTCCATCCCGTTCTATCGGCTCGACGTCTCATCGTTAAGCCGATCATCGGATTATCGTCCAAGCTATCGGTAAAGCGCTCATCGCTTCGTCGGTGGCTTGTCTGCTCTATCGGCTCGACGTCTCATCGCTAAGCCGATCATCAGTTTATTTCCCAAGCTATCGGTAAATCTTCATTGCTTCGCAGGCAGCTTATCTATTAGAAACCTTGCCGATTGCCAAAGGTCAAATCGGCTGGCACATCTTCGCAAAGCCCGATCCCCTGTGTTTGGCTGTAGTTGGTGCCGGGAAACCACTTTTCTGTGTCAACGGATCCATTTTGTACCGATGATATTTTGCTTTGATCATTCCACCAACTCCCATACTTCATTCCTAGTGAAGTTATTTAACTCTTCTTTCATGGTAATAATCCAATCGGGATCCTTGATAGCTTGATCTATATTCAGTGGCTCAAGAGAGGAGACAAACGAGTAAAATGCACAAAAATTTGAAAGACGAGATCTAGTAATTACTCCCTTGTTTATATCTCCGATGATGTTTTCGACGGGATGATCTCGTTGAACACTTTGTCGTACTCGTGGATGTGCATTTCGTGGAGTAGGATCTTTATCATCACCTTCGTTTGACTTGTCATTCTCATCTTCTTAAATAATTATTGGAGGTTTGACTTTAGTTGACAAAGGTAATGAGTCATTGTCTTCAACACCTTCTTATGGTTTGATATCACCGATAGCCATTTTCTTCATCGTTTCATATGGTGGTTCTTCTTGATCTAGCACATGTTGATTAACTTGCTCTACTTGAGAACCGTTAGTTTCATCAAATGTTACGTCACGCGAGATTTCAACCACACCAGAGGTATTGTTGAAAACTCGGTAGGCGTAAGTATTTGATCCATACCCAAGCAAGAAGCATTCATCAACCTTGGGAGTAACTTAGAGCTTCTATATTTCTTATTCAAAATATAACATTTACTGCCAAAAACTCTAAAATAAGAAATATTTTGCTTGTTACCGGTAAGAAGCTCATATGAAGTTTTCTTCAGTAACTTGTGTAGATAGAATCAGTTGATGGCGTGACAGGCAGGGTTCACGGCTTCCGCCCAATAAATGTTCGATACCTTGTATTCATTCAACATGATTCTTGCCATCTCGATGAGGGTTCGATTCTTCCTCTCGACCACCCTGTTTTGTTGAGGAGAGTAGGGAGCCGAGAACTCATGCTCAATGCCTTCCTTATCAAGATATTCTTCAACATCGGTGTTTTTGAATTCCTTGGCATTGTCACTTCGAATCTTCTTAATCTTCACTTCATGCTCGTTTCAAGATCCTTTCATAAACTTCTTGAATATTTTCCTTTTGCTTCTGACTTATCATGCAAAAAGAATATCCACATAAGGCGTGAAAAGTCATCAACAATAACAAGACCATATTTGTTACCTTCTATACTTATATATGCAATCGGTCTAAAGATGTGCATATGTAATAATTGTAGGGGTCTTGTTGTGGTCATCACATTCTTCGAAGGATGGGGTGCTCCTACTTTTTTCCCGCTTGATATGCGCTACAAGGTCTGTCTTTTTCAAACTTCACATTTGTTTGTCCAGTGATGTGATTCCCTTTCGAGAGTTTGTGAAGGTTTCTCATACCAACATGGGCTAGTCGGCGATGCCAAAGCCAACCCATGCTAGATTTAGCCATTAGGCATATTTCAGGGCTAGGCCTATGCTTGGAGAAGTCCACAAGATAGAGCTTTCCCTTTTGATGACCTTTAAAGACTATTAAACCATCACTCATTCGAACAACATTCACACCATCACATGAAAAGATACAATCATAACTGGTTGCATAAAATTGTTGTACCGATAATAGATTGTATTTCAATGAATCAACATGTAGAACATTTGTAATAAAAAGATCTTCGGAAATAGCAATCTTACCAAGACCTAGTACATCACCTTTACTGTCATCTCCAAATGTGATGCTCTCACTTGCTTGATTGTAACAATTAATTTGTGAGAACATTGCCTTCTCTCTGGTCATATGATGTGTGCATCCGCTATCGACTACCCAACTAGGACCACCAGAGAGATATTCCTACAAAGTTTAAGATTTGGTCTTAGGTACCCAAATTTGATTGGGTCCTTTGAGGTTAGTCACGAGAGCCTTTGGGACCCAAATGGTTCTTACCAAAGGTGCATTGTTACGCTTCGGTCCAACATGATAAGCAAGCACTCTACCAAAATTATTCTTTCTAAGAATGTCAGAAGCATTAAAACTAGAGTGAGAAACGTAAGCCTTTGAGCTATGCCCTCTCACAAAATGAATTGGTTTAGTGACCAGAGCCACCACAACATGCGCCTTCTTGTCCTTAGGTGGAATATAGTCAAGTCCGGCCTTCCTGAAGTTTCCTCTTCTCTTATCTATGATCTCATCAAGTCCCTTACTCGACTTATAAGATCTTTGTATACCATCCTCAAGTAGACCCTTCAACTTCTCATTCTCACTAGCAAGATCTTGTAAAGTGGCGAAGTTTGTTGCACAAGCATTCACATCAACATTGTAGCATCTTGCACAACCGTTGCTCGTGGAAGCAGGTGAGTTACAAGTTGCATTAGGAAGAGTGTCGACAGGTGACTAACTGGGGGGTCACTGCCGGCAATGATTATATATGGGGCGATGCATACAAGATCTAAACTCGATGGTAGCACAAGACAAGGATTTATACAGGTTCAGGCCCTCATGGCGGAGGTAATACCCTACGTCCTGTGCTCTGGGATTATATGGGGTATATGTGTACAAGATGATGATCAACCTGGGAGATGATCAAGCTGTAGATGTGTAATTCTCTACCGAACTATGGCCCCCTACCCCTGTTCTGCCGAACTATGGCCCCCTACCCCCTTTATATAGTGTAGGGGGTGGGATTACAAGGAGGAGTCCTAGTCG
>SPJY01027641.1:1019187-1054158 GCA_005191435.1 Raddia distichophylla | reverse complement strand
CGATGGCGTACAGCTGAGCTATAAACTTGGGCGCTCGTCGCGCGGGTGTAGGCGTGTCGCTCAGTAGCGTGTCGCCGTGCCGTAGACTTGGGCGCTCGTGGCGCTGGCGTAGGCGTGTAGCCGAGTGGCTTATCGCCGAGCCGTAGATTTGAAGCTTTAGGCGTGCAGCCGTACCGGGCGCTCGTGGCGCGCGATGGCGTACAGCTGAGCTATATACTTGGACGCTCGTGGCGCGGGCGTAGGCGTGTCGCTGAGTAGCGTGTCGCCGTGCCGTAGACTTGGGCGCTCGTGGCACTGGCGTAGGCGTGTAGCCGAGTGGCTTGTCGCCGAGCCATAGATTTGATGCTGCAGGCATGTAACCGTACCGGGCGCTCGTGGCGCGCGATGGCTTACAGCTGAGCTATATACTTGGACGGTCGTGGCGCGGCCGTAGGCGTGTCGCTGAGTAGCGTGTCGCCGTGCCGTAGACTTGGGCGCTCGTGGCGCTGGCGTAGGCGTGTAGCCGAGTGGTTTGTCGCCGAGCCATAGATTTGAAGCTGCAGACGTGCTCTTAAAAAAATCATCAAACTTCACTCTAAGAGTCTCATATGCATCTTTTGCACAAATGAGTTCTTCTCTAAGTGAAGCGTTGTTGATCTCAAGAGAGCTTGTTTTCGATTTGACTTCAGAAAATTCTTTGGTCATCTCCTCAACCCTCTTATTTTCAAAAATAAGATCATTCTCAAGCTAGAGTTTTCTCTTCTTTTTAAGGATGAGCAAGTCTTCTCCTTTCTCAAGAAGGTCCTCTTGTTGCTTAACCCTCTCCATGTGCTCGGTCAATTTACCCATATCAAACTTTCTCATCATCTTGACCAAACTAGCATGGCTCATATCATCCACATCATAACTAGAATTGTTAGTATAAGAATTGACTAGAGATTTATAAGATCTTGATGATACCTTAGGCCCCTTGGCCATGAAGTACATTGAAGGTTCATCATCGTCATCTGTCAATTCACCAAATAGAGATTTTGCCGATTTTGGAAAGTCCATCCCAATGCATACGACACTCTCATCATCGGACTCGGAGTCGGATTCGGAGTCCCACTCCTCACCAATGTGAGCTTCACTTCTTGAGCTCTGGCTGGTTCTTTTGCTCTTCTCCTTATCCTTCTTGTAACTCTTTTCTTTCCTCTATTCTTTTCTTTTCTTTCCTTTCTTTATTCTTTTCCTTTCTTTATTCTTTTTATGGGCGCAATCGGCAATGAAGTGTCCGGCTTCTCCACACTCATAGCATTTTCTTCTTGAGTTCCTTGATGATTTGGATTTCCTGGAATCCTTCTTGCCTTTACTGTTATAGCCATTCTTTTTGAGAAATTTGTTGAACCTCCTCACAAAGAATGCCATCTCTTCCATGTTCATTTGCCCATCTTCTTCGTCACTGCTTGAGCTATCATCCTTTGCCTTTGATACTTTGCTCGCCTTCAATGCAATGCTCTTCTTCTTTATTGATTGAGCCATCTCTTTAATGTTCGAGGCCTCTTGGTCCATCAACTTATCACTAAGAATTCTTCCAAGCACTTCATGCAGTGTGATTGAGTGATAGTTGTCTCTATCTCGAATCATTTGCACCAAGTGGCGATTAATTGGAGTGATAGCCCAGAGTAGAATCTTGACCACCTCATGATCAGTGAGAGACTTGCATCCAAGCCCCTTGGCCTTATTTACCAACACCATGAGCCGATCAAACGTTGTCTTATTGTATTCTCCTTCCTCTACGATAAACCTTTCTAGCTTCCCATTGATAAGCTCTATCTTGGTCTCCCTCACACTTGATGTGACTTCATGAACAACCTTAAGGGTATCCCAAATAGTCTTGGCTTCTTCAAGTCCGTCAACTCGGTTGAACTCACTCGGGCTCAAAGCACCAAACAATGCATTGACGGCTTGATAGTAGCGGAAGAAGTCTCTTTCCTCATCAGCAGTAAGATTCCTCAGTTCCTTAGGCTTGAAACCTGTTTCTACAATAGTCCAAATAGAAGGATGAATAGACATTAGATACATCTTCATCTTATGCCTCCATTGTGGGTAGTATGTGCCATCAAAGTGTGGCGCACGCCCCGTTGAAAAAGAGACATGAGATGAAGATGTTGTATCATGATAAACATAAGGAATAGTGGCCTTTTTGTTGCCTTCACTTGAAGTCTCGATCTTCGTATCATCTTTGTTGTTCGGCATGATTCTCCAAGCTGTTAGGCTTAAAACAGGAAGTTAGGCTCTGATACCAATTGAAAGGATTGCTGTCGCCTCGAGGGGGTGAATAGGCGATTAAAACGAAATTGCGGAATTAATAAACTCAAACAGTGACTAGCACGTCGGATGTTCCGATGGAGGTCGGATGTTCCGATCTAGTCCATAGAGCCCTGCGGCGGATGTTCTGATCTGGGTCGGATGTTCCGACGGACGTCGGATGTTCCGATATTGAGTGTTCTGGATTTGTCGAAAACCTGCAGTAAAAACTGAGTTCTCGCAAAACCAAGTTTAGATCTATTCAAGAATATTCAGAACAAGCCAATACCAATAATAAAAACAACTAATCAAGACCAAGATGAAAACACAACGATTTTTGTGTACCGATGTTCGGATCTTTGAAGGGAGATCCTACTCACCATTAGGGAAGGAAAAAACCCGGATCACCAAGACCCTAATCCCCTCCCGGCGTAGCACACAGCACTCACCGGTCATCACTAGTTGAATCCTTTTCCTTGCGGAAGTAGATTCGCACCTTCACAAACTCAAAAGGCACACCACATGAATATCAGCGGCCCACCGGCAACACCTACACGTCTAAGTGCGATGAAGAAAATAGAAATCGCTAAGTGCTCAAGAATTGGATGATTATAATTCGAGGAGCACTTGGTGACTTGATCTCTCTAGATCTAAATCTCACAAGATGAACAGGAGAGAGACAAAGGCTAGAGTTCTTGAGAGACGAGGAAGAATATAAGTTAGGTTCAAATCAGGGCATAATCAGAGTGCGTAACCTTTTGGCAGGTATTAGAGAGGGCTTCAAATAGGGTTTCTCAAAAAGTAGCCGTTGGTACAGAAAATCCCACATCGGATGTTCCGACCCCCCTCGGATGTTCTGACAGCCATCGGATGTTCCGATGCAATGCTTACCGGATGGCATGAAAAACTAGCAGTCTGGCTTCACCATCGGATGTTCCGACCCTCGTCGGATGTTCTGATGGTGTAGGTTCTGTATAGAATGAATTTTGAGTGGAAAACTCACACGAACTTCGAGATACCTATTTTGAGCACTTAGGATCCTTTATATGCTTCTCCATTGCATCCCTCTTTATTGTACGTCATTCCTATGACTCAATAAATAAAGATTTACAAATAAATACTAGTCTTGATACCTTCTTACAATATATACACTTTTGAGGGGTACACCATCACAGGTAAAAATGTACCTCATGGATTTAACCTGTATAACATCTGTGTACAATTCTCCAATAGAAAATATTAGCTCTATAATTGTTACTCATTAATCACCAAAATTACTTAAGGGCCGAGATGCACTTTCAGTACTTCGTAGGCGAGATTGCTGTCGACGGTTTCCTTTGGAAGATCAACCAACTCTTTTTCCGTAACTCGGAGGCATTTCTCGAGCTGAGAGACATGGAAGACATTATGGACGTCACCCACTTCTGCCCGTAGATCCAACTGGTAGGCTAATTGCCCCCTTTTAGCAGTGATAGGATATGGCCCCACGTAACATGGTGCTAGTTTTCCTTTCTGATGAAACCTCTGATTTCCTTTCCAAGGCGCTACCTTGAGGTAAACCGAGTCTCCCACATGGAAACAGAGGTCTCTTCCTCGATTGTCCGCATAGCTTTTCTGTCTCGATTGGGCGGCTAGTAATCTTTCCCTTATAATTCGAACCTTATCTTCTGCGTCCTTTACGGTTTCCGAGCCAAAAACTGGTTTTCTCCCGTTTCGGACCAATGGAGAGGAGTTCTACACTTGCGTCCATATAAGGCTTCGAATGGTGACATCTTTAGACGGGATTGGAAGCTGTTGTTATAAGACAATTCCGCATAGGGCAGCCACTTTTCCCGGTCTGCGGAGAATTCCAGGGCACAAGCTCTTATCATATCCTCTAAAATCTGGTTAACTCGTTCGGTTTGCCCCTTAGTTTGGGGTGGAAAGCAGTACTGAAAGATAGGTTGGTCCCTAATGCACAGTGCAGATTTTCCCAAAATTGAGAGGTGAACTGTGTCCCTCGGTCCGACACAATTCGCTTGGGAACTCCGTGAAGACTCACTATTCTAGCCATGTACAGATCAGCTAATTTCTCCCCCTTGTAGGTAGTCTTCACCGGTATGAAGTGTACAACCATGGTTAAACAATCCACGACTACCCAGATTGAATCATATCCCACCTTGGTCTTGGGGAGTCCGAGTATGAAATCCATGGCAATCTCTTCCCACTTCCATTCTGGGACCTTGAGAGGTTGGAGTAGTCTAGCTGGTCGCTGATGTTCGGCCTTGACTTGCTGCCATATGTGGCATTGCGCCATATATTCCGCTATTTCCCTTTTCATTCTCGGCCACCAGAATCTCAATTTCATTTCTTGGTACATTTTGGTGCTTCACGGGTGTAGGGTGTAAGGGGAATTATGAGAATCAGACAAAATAAGATCTCTTAGAGTCGGATCTTATGGAACGAAAATCCGCTTCCCTAACCACACTACGCCAAATTCATCCTTGGACACCTTGTAATTCTTGTCTTGGGCGATGAGCCTTTCGATCCTCTGGGTGCTTGGATGGTCCCTTTGCTTCTCCTTGAGTTGATCGAGCAGATGCGGCTTGATTTCCAAGGTGGCCAGGTACCCTTGGTTAACCACTTCGATCCTGTGACGACTCAATTCCACCACTATCTGCTTCGGAATCGAATTGACCTCCATGTGATGGCATTGGGATATTCGACTAAGAGCATCGGCTATGACGTTGGCCTTTCTAGGATGGTACTAAATGCTCAAATCGTAGTCGTTGATTAGCTCTAACCATCTTCTTTGTGTCATATTAAGGGTTCTCTGAGAGAACACATACTTTAGGCTCTTATGATCAGTGAATATGTGATAGGGTCGTCCCACCAAATAGTGCCCCCAAATTTTCAGAGCATGCACTACCGCAGCCAGCTCTAGGTCATGAGTGGGGTAGTTGATCTCGTGCTTTCTCAGTTGACGCGATGCATAAGCAACTACTCTTCCTTCTTGCATCAGGACGCACCCCAGACCATACTTGGAGGCGTCGCAGTATACCTCAAATTTCTTACTAGTGTTCGGTGTCACCAATACTGGGGCAGGGTAAGCCACTGCTTAAGCTCCTGAAAAATTTTCTCACAGGCATCCGTCCATTCAAACTTCCTATCCTTTTTCAGTAGCTAGGTCATTGGTCGAGCTGTTTTTGAGAAATTCTCGATGAAACACCGATAGTACCCGGCCATCCCAAGGAAGCTCCTCACTTCGATAACAGATATAGGTGCTACCCACTCCATCACGGTAGCCACCTTAGCTGGTCCACCTTGATTCTGTCAGCGGATATGATGTGTCCTAGAAAACTGACGTCGTTGATCCAAAACTCACATTTGCTAAACTTTGCATAGATTTTATATTTTCTAAGCTTGTCTAGGAGTAGGCGTAGATGCTTCCGATGTTCTTCATCATCCTTGGAATATATTAGGATGTCATCAATGAAAACCACTACGAAATGGTCTAGAGACTCCATCAGAATCTTGTTCATCATATTCATAAAAAGAGCTGGGGCGTTGGTTAGACCAAAAGGCATCACTAGTTATTCATATAGTCTGTACCGGGTGGTGAAGGCTGTCTTGGGTATATCTGCCTCCCTAACTCGAACTTGGTGATACCCTAACCGAAGATCAATTTTTGAGAAGCGCTTGCCACCCCTCAATTGGTCAAATAGATCATCGATCCGGGGAAGAGGGTACTTATTCTTGATGCTAACTGCACTCAGGGCTATATAATCCACCACCATCCTCCGGGTCTGGTCCATCTTATGCATGAAAATGGCTGGGGAACACCAAGGGGAGGAACTGGGGCGGATTAATCCTTGGCCTTGCATCTCATCCAACTGTTTCTTCAGTTCGGCCAACTCTACTGGGTTCATCTTGTAATATGGCCTATAAATTGGGGTGGTTCCTATAAATTGGGGTGGTTCCAGGAATTAGGCCAATGGGAAACTCCATGCCTCGATCAGGTGGCAGCCCAGGTATTTCTTCGGGAAAGACATCTAGATACTCCCTTACAACGGGCACCTTAGCGGGATCGTCCTCCCTAAGAGACCATAGGGCTCTGCCCCACCTAAAGGGGGTATCCACCTTCCAAACGCACTCGTAGCACCTTCCTCTGAGCATCTTGGTTTCTCTATGGGCACATTCTCTGACTTCCTTGCAGTATTGGAGCCAATCCACCCCGATTATCATGTTGAACCCCTTGCAAGGTATAACCATGAGATCGAAGAAAAGGTCGATACTCTTCTGCTCAATATCTACATGTCGACATGCCCTGGTGGCGGTCAGCATACCCCCCGGGGACTTTATTACCAATGCCTTCACTAGCGGGAAGGTTTGTAGCCCATATTTATCCACATAATGTTGTGCAATGAATGAATACGATGCTCCGGAATCAAAAAGTACTAGCACTAGGTTGTTGAGTAATGCGAACGTACCCATGAGCACACTCGGTGATTCTTCAACTTCCTCAATGGTGACATGGTTGGGCCTTCTGGGCCCAATGGTTGTGGCTGATCCAGCCACAGAACCTTGTCCCATTGCTCTTCTCGGCGGTGCTTGTCCTCTGACCGGTGTGTTCACTGTGTTAAAAGATGTTCGGGGCCCGTACGGTAAGATGGCTACATCCTTTGGTACTGGGTCATAAGGCGAGGAAAGATGGTTGCACTCGCCCTGCCTTTGCTTGAACTCGCTCCTGCTCGAACTGCCTGCTTCCTCTTCCGGGTGACCTCCATGCCCTTCATCTCGTTTTCTAGGATCAGGGCCATGTTTACCATGTGATGGAAATCATGGTAATCCAGCAATATCAGGCGAAAACGCAGGTTGGGGAGCATACCCTCCAGGAACTTGTCGATCTTCTCATCTTCATCTTCGACACCACCCGGAGCATAGCGTGCCAGCTGATTAAACCGGGATAGGTAGTCGTTGATAAAGGAGTTCCCTTGCTTCAGTTGGCGGAACTCTTGTTTCTTCATCCGGATGACTCCCCGAGGTATGTAGAATGAACGAAAGGCAGTCTCGAACTCCTCCCAGGGGATATCCTTTCCGTGGTTCACGATGGGCTGAAGATCTTCTCCTAGGCCATCCTCATCCACTTCTTCTTCTTCGTTTCAACCTTGCCCTTATTATGCTTCCTGCTCGGCACCTTCTCTATCTTCGACGTCACCATGACGGGCGGTGACGTAGTTCTTCCACCAATTGGTGGCTGCTCCATCCAGCTGGTGGGTGGCAAGAAGCACCTTGTCTTCTTGGGGCACCGAATCAAGGTAGCTTCTGTTTGATGGTTCCAAGCCAGTCTTCCTCCCCCATGGGTTCGTTGGAATGTGTGAACATAGGTGGCTTAGCTCGCAAAAAATGTTCAAGCTTCATTCCGCGATGGTTCTTCACTTGTCTTCGCTCGTGGGGCACTTCACCAAGCATCTGGGCCTGATAAGCGATTACTTGCCCTAGCGTTGGATCTCCCAGTGGTGGTGCCGAAATATCCTCAAGACCGTGACCATGTCCTCGGCCACGACCTTGGCCTCTACAAGCATCAGCACCAGCACCACGAGCCTGACCAGCTCCTCTACCTCTTGCTATCTACTGATAGATGATGCTCATATATATAAATATGCATGAATTTTTCACAAATTAAATTGAAATTGAACACAGAAGCAGAATCAATCAAGTTATCCAAGGCAAGGTAGATTGATTGTCAAAGAGAATAAACATGTTTCAATAGCCCTTGCCACATCGGGGCAAGCAAAATAAGGTACAGACCAATGTTTTTGCCCATCATCTAATAGGGCTCAACAGATCATCATACATCACGACGTGTCCATCATCTACTAATACATCAGCCATCCATAGCCACGACGACCGTGGGAGTAGACGAAACGTGGGGGCGCACACCTCAGAAGGAAGTCGAAGCCGATGGCGAAGGGTGGCCTCGTAGGTGGTCCCGGTGCCGGCGGTGCAGGAGCGGTATCACCACCAGTGTCGGTGTCAGAGTCGGAGTCGGCGTCCATCGGCGACTGCTCCTGTGGAGCCTCGGAGGAAGACGGCCCATGGCGCGGTATCCCCACCAAGGCTCGGGGCGGCAGAGTCTCTTATGCATTGTAGTGCGGTGGTTCTCATGCTCCAGCGGCAGATAATCCAGCCCCGGAGGTGTGAGCAAAGGGTCCCGCTGGTCACGCTGTTCCCGCAACTGTCGTGCCTCCTCCTCCTAGTGTTATGATGCGCCTCCCTCGCCACATCCCGCTGATGTCTCGCCATTGCGAGGCTCATGTCATAGTGGTGGAGGTGTCTCCCCACCACCCTCAGCTCAGTGTCCGCCGCCCGGAGCGACGAACGTAAGAGGCTGATCTCCTCCAGCGCACCATGGACCACCTGAGTCGTACCATCATGAAGGCGTGCTAGGTGGATGAACTAATGCTGAATTGGCACGGAGGCTCTGCCGAAGCCAGGGAGTGACCTCATATGCATTGCCGTAGGAAGTGGATAGGCCCCCTAAGATAGACACTGTACTCCCTCTGGAGTCTGGTAGTGGTCTCCATAGCAGCGTCGTTGATCGCCGCCTGCAGGTGATCTCTCGGAGTCTCGGTATCGTAGCTGTGCGCCTCAACCTCATCCTCCTCATAGTAGATGACTATCCGCACGAGGCAGGCAGGACGAGGAAGGGATCGAGCAGCCCTCCAAAGGAACCTCGGCCTCCCGCTGAAGGAGAGGGAACGTCACAACTGCTAGAGTTCTCGGACCCACTGGCTCCAGAAACATGGATCCTCATAGCCGTTCGTGGACCTCTCGTCAACGAAGGAGTGCTGGTTGCATCGTTCCATCTAAAAGGAAATTTTGACAAACAATTTGTTAGAACAAATAGGCAGAGTATTAAAGAAATGTTTTAAGCGTCAAAATAATCATAATAATGAAAATAACATTTTTCCTAATTTCGACCTCTAAGTTCTAAGGGTACTACAGTCGTATACTCTGATACCAGCTTTGTCGGCCCTCAATTTTAACTTACCTTGAGAGTCGGAATCCCATGCACTAGTCTCTGGATTGGTACACTAGTGTGGAAGATCACATAGCCGATACAAGCATACATCGATTAATTAGGATCCCTGAATATTGCAAACCATGTTACGCCCTTAGGTGAATTTGGTAAGGCGATCATGAGCAGCCTTATAATACAAAACGTTGTTCAGAGTACTGTAGCTATCCCAAAATATGTACCCAAAAGAATCTCCAAGCGGCTAAGTGTCCTGCCAACTACCGGAGCGACCCTTAAGACTCGTCAGGTCCACCGAAGTCCTGTCTATCGTTTTCGTGGCACTCATACGGATCCTCCTTGAGTCCCTCGTCTAAAGAATATAAGTAGGCGAGGTCAGCGTCATCCAAACGCTGGATAGTTAACACTTCCCTTAATGCACTTAGTGTTTAGAAGGCTTTATTTGAAAAAAAGGGTTATTTTATTTGCGTAAAGCCAGATTTTATAAGATTTTGAAATCATCCTAGCTAGCATCAGCTAGAATTTGTCTTGTTTATATAAATTAAAGGTTTACCATCTTAATAATGCACCCTATGCCCGACTGATGAACCGACCATTCCAGCCAACCCACAATAGACTAACTCTCGATCACATACCCTCGACTTAACCGATCGTCACGACATTCCTCCTGTTGCCTCCAACATTTCCCAGATACGCCATCCTTTGAGGATTTGGCAATCCTGTTGTGGACCACACTTGCCATGGCATGCCCGCCTCGCCCTAGGGGGTTGCCAGCCCTCACTAGCCGGGTGTTACCCTGGGGAAGTGTGGCCTTTATCACCCTCGGTGATGACCCATGCCGGTCCCTATTAAGAATGGTCCCAGAGGTCCTCTCTCACTGCTGGAGATCCGAGACCATTACTCCGTGCGATGGCCACGCTTTGTGTTGGAACCATCCCTCAGATGGCAGCTATCTCCCCGCTGCGCGTGTTCTTCCGTGCTCCTCCTGGGTAAGTCCTTGCAAAACCCCCAGCACCATGCACCCAGTTCCTGAATGATCCATCAGGATGTCATCTAGGGGCAACTCACCGATCAATCTCTACTTCCACAGTCATCGACAGTACCACACAAAAACTATCCCAACCAACCGACCAAATCAGACTGACACCCCACATACTCATGCCCACAAGCACAATCAGCCCAAAATGGAACTACTAGCCCTAACTGTCCCATGTCATACCAATGTCAATGAAGGAATGAATGACCGGTGAGTATCGGTTCACCGTTCCATGGCTATTTGCCAGAAGATTTGTTTAAGCCTGAGCTAGTCTAAGCAGGTTTTACCCATTAGGTAAGGTTAAAGTGATTACCAGACTATCTTAGGCTAACAAGGTTGATGACAATCAAGGCAGTCATAAAGGCTAAATAGTTCAATGGCAGACATGTATAAGTATTACTTGATTAACAATTAGGCAAGTTATTAAGCATGCATTTTTAATAAACAATATAATTTAGCAAAAAGTGGGTATTAGACAATGAACATATATTGATGTTAATCCACAGTAGGGAAAGTCGCAATCTCTCCCAAATACAGACAAACATCTAATGAGTAAGTGTTAACTCGCCTTGCTCGGTTGGAAGGTCCTTCTCGGCGTCTCCGAATCTTCCCTCGGGATGGCCTACGTCTAAGCACACATACAATCCAATAATTAATTATTGATGCTACTCAGAAAACATGACACATGCAAGACCTAGGCTTTACCCTTCACATTATTGCATACGATCTATTAACGAATCTAATTCTCGTGTGATATGTCATGCATGTCCTAATCAATGTTTTAAATAGCGGGCTATAGGTTTTAGCGGAGCACTTCTAAAAACGCTAAGACAGCTATAGCGCCGCTATAGCGGCCGTTAAGCAGTTTAGCGTTTTTTAGAAAAAAAATGTTAAACAATAGTATATATATGCTTCAAAGTTCAAAGTGACAAAGTAAAAACTCAAAAAACATTGATACAGTGCTTGACATGCCCACTCCTACACAAATTTAGTACTTTACTGGTTCGACACATTGACGCTAACGACATAAACAAATAACAAATTTGATGTCAACAAATCGGACAAGCAAATCTACTCTAGCGGCCGCTAAACGCTATTGCCGCTAAGCAGTTTAGCGGCGCTATAGCCCGCTATAGCGCTCTTAGCGGTGATAGCGGACATATGCAATAGCCTAGCGTCTACACTGCCAAAACGCTATAGCGGCGCTATAGCCCGCTATTTAGAACATTGGTCCTAATGCATTATTAAATAACAATATTATTATAATAGTCTAGCTACACCCCAAAATACGATATCGTACGATACGGTCATAATAGGCAATTGGGGTTTTTGGAAACGACATACGATGACAGCACGACGAAATACAACATACATATAAATTAAAGTTTATCGGTGTTAGTATTTTCTAGGATTTTCCTATATTAAGGGTGTAACCCTAGGTTATAGGTTAAATTAATGCATTTTTTAAATTAGCTCTTCTTCTAACAATTAAGAGGTTTACTAATTATTTGCTGGCTTTTAACAATTAATTTCCAATAAGAATTACCTTGGGCAACCATGTCATTTTCTAAGGTTTTTTGACTAATATGAAATTTATCTACCCATTTTTTTTTCTAGTGAAATTTTAGAGTCAGATTCATTATTTAATATAACCAAAATCACCGTAGAAATAGTTTAATCATTTTCTATATATAGGAAACCTACTTATTTAATGAAACAATACTATTCCTCCATTGCAGGGGTTGTTTTAATATTTTTATAAAATAAGAAAGCCTCCCATGGCCCACGTGCTCTGTTGACGTCAAATAAACGCCAATTTTATACGTCAACATATTCTGGAATCCCGGCTTCTCAAGGGAAAATCAAGGTTTATACTAGTATTTTAATTATTCTAATAAAGTTCCACGAGTTGTGGTAGTATTTTGAATGCAGGATCTTACTGAGCGAAAAAGGGACCAAGTCGGGCAAAAGAGTGGGTCGGCCGACCCACCCTAGGCCGGCCGACCCAGCTCATTCACCTAGTCAAGCCAGGACTACACCGAGACGTCCACAAGAGAATCAAGGTTTATACTAACATTTTATTTATTCTAATAAAGTTCCACAAGTTTTGGTGAGTTTTGGGTCTATAGGAGCAAAACAGGACAAACTAGAGCCAGACCAGGCAACAGGCCAGGTCGGCCGACCCAGCCACGTCACCGATCCAGCTCTGCCTTCTCCCCAGTGGTATAAAAATACAAAATGAGGACATCTAGACCATCCACTACCATCGGTTTGATCGAATGGACATGGTTGCTTCATAAAAGATCATAGGATTATCTTGGATTCCTTTCCTGGACAAGTCCACGTGATCCACCGGCTTAAGGGGTTAATCTACACCATCAAGGGAGCATCCAAGACGAAATCCACGGCCGGGAGGTGAAGAAGATGGGTCGGCCGACCCACCCTAGGCCGGCCGACCCACTCTTGAGTCCCCTCGGGTTCCGCTTTGGAGGAGAGATAGATGACACGTGTCCCTACACGTGGAGCACCCCGGTTGGTTGTTGAACACTATAAATAGACCCCCTCTCCTTAGTTGTAACACAACACACAACACTTTCACCTCTTTATTCCACTTTGTAGAGTAGCTTTTAGTAGAAGTTGGGAGTTAGAGTCATGTCGAGCTTCGCTTGGAGTTCCGAAAGAGTCTTTGGGAATTCAGCTAACTGCTCTTGTATCCTTTCCTAATTATTGCAATTAGCAAGACTACTTCATTCATTGCTATAGTGTTGAACTTCATTTGAGCCGTGTATATCTGCATAAATGAGTTGTGTGGATTAGCTTTACCGGTAGCTTATATTCGTCTGGAACCAGCTTAGGTTCTGACTCATATACTGATAGAGCCAGGTATTGAACCTAAATCGACTTCTTTTAGTAGGAGGAAGATTGATTAGGAATAGTCGCAGACATGGTGTCTGACACTAGGACTAACTCGGTTTACAACCGAGCCCACGTATATGTGGTAGGTGATAGGTGGTGACAGCCCTATCCATCCGTAGATACTTAGTATCTCGTTCATAACCCACAGCGTCCGGCTTTGGACCAGTAGAGCCAAATCGGAACGATCATAATCATTCGGGATTCCAATTCAGGATAGCGGGTGGTAGTGAGTGTCCGAGCTCCGACGACGAATATCAAGTGGACCACTAGTTAACTATCTTAAGCTCGCTCAATTAAACTGAATCACACTAATTTGTAAACTTATTAAAACTTGTCTCGTTGTCCTCCCAACTGTCTATCTAGCTAAAGTAGCTTCTCGTTGTGTGAATATTTATCGTGTGTGTGTGTCCTGGTCTTTTTATTTATCCTAACCCCCATTACTTAGACTGGCTGGTATTTTAAACAATTAAGATATAGAGGTTATCTCTTTAAACCCTCGTTCCCTGTGGATTTGATAACTCTAGGAATACTCCTGGTGAAAACTACAAGCGATATCCGTCCGCTTGCGGATTAATTTCTTTGAGCGTAAGAATCGCCAACAATGCTGTATCGCTTTCGGGGCAGCTTGATAAATGTTGGAGCCACTTTGTTCGGCGAAATTGATGATGCTATCTATATAGAGATTGACATGACACTCCATCTAGCGCCATACATCGGGCTTCTATTTTCTAGAACCGGCAGAGTAAATGAGGGTGAAATTAGACAGTGGACCGCGAAGTTTCTTAAACATCAAATGAAACAATTCATGTGCGCCCTTGTCAGTAGACCAAAGGTTGGTGGGCTTGGGGCTGCTCCTTCACCGGTTCCTTCTCCTGCTCCTGCCCATGCACCTACTCCTGCTCCTTCTGTTCCAGATGCTCATATGGCAGGCCATGGTTACTCTGCTGCTTCTCCACCTTGGTTTGATTTGAGTTCTCTCATGCATGAAGTGCACGCCCTCCGAGCTGATCAGAGTTCCTTTCAAAGGGAAATGAGGGAGGATTTGAATTCCTTTAAAACCGACATCTCGGCAGGTCTGACAGCCACTCGTCAGCAGTTGGATACTATGGTTGGTCACCAAACTTATCTATAGGAAGAGCTTGGGGTGATGAAGGCTGCAATGTTGTATATGGGCACTCACTTCATGCCTTACAATCCAGAGACCAATCCATACAATTGGTACAATGATGTTGAGAGTGATTATCGAGAATACTTGCGGCAATCTCAGCAGGCTCCTCTAGTTCATCCTCAGCCAGGGTTTTGTGCCAGCTTCAGTTCCTCCTCCTGTCGGTGGTTTTCCTTCTCGCTCCGCTAGGTCCAAATCCAAACGAGTGTGGTCCTCTCCTTCTAGTAGTCTCGGTGGACATGACGGCCATGACGGGGAGCGCCAAGATTAGGAGCTTTTACCTTTGCATTACTTGTTGACAAAGGGGGAGAAGAAGAGAGAGTAGAAAGGGTTTGTCTAGTTGTCGAAGTTCGAGGTCTATTAAGCTTTTATTGTAATCTTCGTTTTATTGCCTCGAAACTTCTTTATCTTCGTTGGTACTTAACTCTTCTGTGTTAATCTTTTGGTTTGTATATTTATGTTATGCGTGGACTTAGGGGGAGCTTTACTTCCTTTGCACACTAATTTGTTGAGATGTGGCTTCTTTTGCTTTTTCTTTTATCTCTTCACAGTTGTGTGCTTTGAATCTCGTGTACTTGCATGTGTGGACTAACCCTTTTGCAGCTCAAAATTATTAAATCTCTCTTGGGTTGTCATCAAGTACCACAAAGGGGGAGTTGTGAGCATCGTTTAGCTCTAATTCTTCTAGTGGTATGGATGACGTGGTTATTTGCGCAAGGACTAGTGCTAGGGAGTTCCTGGTCTTTTCATGGAACCCTAGCGAGGCATCGGCAATTCTTTGAGCTGCTCTAAGATGTCCAAAGCATGACCGGGTGAGTGAAGTGGTCAAGTGTAGATATAGTAGTTAGGTTTTTACTTTTGTTGGCCATGCTTCAATAGGGGTCTAATTGGTTCGATCATGTAGTCTTTACTTCACATGAATCCCTAGCCTTCTCTTAGTCCACAAGCATCCAATAAATACCTAAAAGTCAAAGTGAAATCAAAATTCCTTTAGCCTTGCATTCTCAGTGATCATCGGACTGGGTCCGACCCTGTCGGACTGGGTCCGATCACCATTGGACTGGGTCCGACGACACTCACTCTGATCTCTCTGCAGTTTCACCTCCGTCGGACCCGGTTCGACCACCATAGTACCGGGTCCGACAGTACGTGTTCCAGCGGTTTTGAGACTTGGTTACAGCCAACGGACCAGGTCTGGTGGTCATCGGACCAGGTCCGACGGGTACTGTAACAGCTAGTTTTTGGAGTCTTCCCGAGCTCCAACGACTAGTTTCTCTTCAGGGGGTATAAATTGAGTTTGGTAGGCAGCCATTTATTAGGTTTGATGCTCCATTTCACCTAGAGCCAACATTTACTCATCCTAGGGGTGTTCTTGAGCCTTTCCTCCACCACTTCACTAACCACCTACCTTCCCCCCAAATCGATCTTCATGTAAATCCTTCGATTTGGCATGATCAGGGTATTTCGGGCTTATTACTCTTGAAGACGGTGTTTTTCTCGAAGGAGTGGGCTTGGGAGTAGGCCTTGGCGTGTGGCTATTCCCAAGTCGGTGTATAGATGACAGAGTCCACCTCGCCGGAGTGGCGGAACGACTATCGGGGAGTAAGTGAGGCGTGTGGCTCAAGAGGGAGCCGGTCCTTGTGCGCATGGGCTAGCCTCAACGGAGTTGCGGCTCCGAACTTCGCTGAAACAAATACCGTGTCACTTCCCCTTTGTCTTATTTACTTTCACATTTGCTTTCCTCATGAATTGCTATTAATTGTTGATTGTTTTAGATGAATGGATTAGGTTTCTAGTGCGTCTTCTTGTTATTTGCTTCCGCTTGCTAGGACACTAGAACTTTTGATTTGGTTACTCTTAACTTTGTTGCTTAATCAAAGAATAACCGAAAAGAAATTAAAAAAGCTTATTCACCCCTCTCTAGGCCATAAAGATCCTTTCAGAAAGGCGTCAGCCACGTACCCAATGGCACCTGGATCACAGAGTTGAGTTCGAACCAAACGCTTAACATCTCCTGCAAGGTTAGCTTCACAAACATCATCAACATCGAGATTTATGTACAAAAGGATCAGTAGAATGATATAAGCCACACAATCAGTCCGAATACGAATTTGTCGGACAGTGTCTGTCAACACTAGACACTTTTTCAAATTTTCACGCCCATTTTGACAAATGCCCTACAAAGTATTTCAAAATCTCACCAAAGTAATACACTGTCACATATATTCATCGAAACACTGGGGTATGCTCCACATGGATATCAACACTTCATCTTTGATGAGAATTGTCATATCACTTTCAAAACCTTGAAGAAAGCCTCATCTCTGCACCCGTCATACAACCACACACCTTATTGGAGCTTACCCTTTGAAATCATGTGTGACGCTAGCGATTATGCACTATGGGCAGTGCTGGGCCAATATAAGAACAAAATGCATAAGGCCATATCGTATGCAAGTAATACCTTAATCGGCCCTCAGCTGAACTACGCCACAACGGAAAAGGAACTCCTAGCCGTGATATTTTCATAAAAAAAGTTCATATCTTATTTGGTAGGAGCTAAGGTGATAGTTTACTTAGACCACACAACCCTTAAGTATCTCCTTACCAAAAAAAGACTTAAAACAGGCCTTATCCGATGGATCCTTCTTCTCCAAATTAAAATTTGATTTGGAAATAAGAGATAAAAAATGAGTAGAACACTCTGAAACCCCAAGTTTACTCATTGATGAGTATTTTCTGGACAACACTCTTGCTTAAGGTCTCAACATCTGACCCGTGGCATGGCCGTGGCGGTTCCAACCATCCACCAAACCGCCGTACTAACTGTTGATGCCCCTATCTAATTGCAGCAAACATCGTGGTGTAATATATCTTTCGAATGGCCATCAATCGATGCCTTCCCATTGGGGAATCTGTCCGCAATATATAACGGCGGTGCTAGCCTCTACATATAGGTTTACTCCTCAAAATGCTCACTACCCGAAACTTTTCCCTTCCCATTTATTCTTCTCCTCCATTCGTTATTTTTGTTAAATAGAGAGCTAAGAGCAGCAGGGACACAGAAAGCAGCATCAGTTCACCGACTAGTAGCAACAGCGCTGCACTTAGCAGCAGCAGCAGCAGATAGCGGCAGCTGGTAGCGGCTGCAGGAGCTAGCGACAACGGCTTGCAGCAGCAGCAACAAGAAGTGACCAGCATACAGTAGCAGCGGCAATTACGCCGACGGCTCACTTCTACACTTGGTCCCCTTCCAAAGTAAGCAAATCCAGCGTTTCTATCTCACAAACCTACTATCTTAATTTGTTTAGTAAACTTCGTCTTGATAAGTGATTGATTTTTAAGAAAGAATATGCATACATGCCCAGATCTAAATATCATGAACGTGTGATGTGTTGAGACTCGATGAAAAAGAAGGATTTGTTCGGCTCAGTTCGGTTGGGCCAATTTTTTTTTCGTATAGACAATTTGATGTAATATTTTATAATATTTTTCAGAGTTTTGTAGGTTTTTATTCAAATATATTTTTACATAATTTATCTTTTCGTACTTTTATTTTATGGTTCTCAACTTTTAGCCAAGAAAACCGAACCGAACTGAACCACAAACCAATTTTGAAGAAAATTTGTATGACAATGAACATGGATTTGGGAACGGTCGATTGTGTGTGCTCATAATAGGTGCCCTTGCCCTAAGCTGAAGTGATGCTGAACGGTCGCCTCTGTTGGAATAATTAGCACTTTTAGGTATTAATCCAGAGATAAATAATGAAACAGATCTGATAAATAATTAACTTTAAACAAGAGCGTATCATAGATACACATGCACGAGCAGTGCACATATATCCCTCTCGCAAGCACAGCGACGAGGTATACGTACGGTGTATCCTAGCCGCTCAACTAGACGCTGAGGGCGTCGGTGTTGACGTTGGGGACGATGTTACCGCTGCCAGTGTTGTCGACGACATTCGGGTTGGTGTTGTTTTCGTCGGTGCACGCGTCAGTGAAGTCATCATCGTGGTTTAGGTCAGATAAGTGCACAGTGAAAGCGAGCAATCGCGCAGCTGCGCTTCCCTTAAACCTTATTCGCCCTACCCAGTGCAGGATCTATTGAGCGATTGGTTCCGAAGACCTCTCTTGGGCGATTGGTTCCGGAGACCTTTGCTCTCCCGGTTGTCGGTGCACGCCAATGCACTGGGTGGGACAACCTAACGGTGACAGCACAGGAATAGAGTGAGACAACTTAGAAAGAGACTTGACCCTAACTTGGGGCTAAACCTTCTTTCAATTGTTGTGGGACATATTTTGGAGGAGGTCCCGTGCTACTTGTATAGGGGTTGAGAGGAGGTCTCTCCTGCACAACTAGTAATATGGTACTAAACATACCCCTCCACCAAATAGACCTCATGTGCCTTTGAGATTTAATTAGATTACTTTAAATATATTGGGCCAAGCCCATATATTCTAACAGACACCCCTACTTTCTGTGCTGAGCTCCCGACGTTCACCCTCCTCGATCACCTAGCCCATGGTGGTCTCCGGCTCCCTCAATCTATGGTCATGGTGGTGGTTAATGAGCGGTATGGATGTGATTGAGTTGGGGCGAAGATGTAAATAACAGGGAAGGAGAGAGTGAGATGTGCCAGCCTGATGCTCTCCCAAATGAGGGATTTTTCCATGGGAGGCTACCTGTCTAGAAGGCTGTGCAGCCTGTGCTAGGTGATGTGCTACCTGAAGATATAGTTACAGGTCTCTATTATTTGCTGCACTCTACAGACATGTCAGCAAATGAGCTGAGTACATAGATGAGATGGCCGACACATGTGCTAGCGATGGGCGTTTGGTTGTATCTCAAAATAACAAAGATTGTTTTTAAGAAATTGATTATCTTTAAATTATTTTCGTGCCTGAACTAAGGGATCTTATAACTGCACCTTAAGTACATGAGCTAATGATTTATGAGAAGGATGAATGTTATACTAATGCAATCATCCAAATGTGTTTAAAAGCAAAAATTGTTTCTAAAGCTTAATGGTAGAATTATGAAAGCTACATCTGGCTAATGCACGTCATCGATGTGACTCTAGTTTTTAGGATTTACATTTTATTAGATTTTTATATACTCTCTTTTCTAGTTCAATAACTCCTTGTTATTGCCAAGATTAAGGTTATAATAGCCGGGTTGGTTTAGATGCCGAACAGGGCAAGGATGCCTGGCTGTGCGTGCGTCGAGAATAGGATGGAGTCCACGACGCGGTGCGGCAAGAACCCAATCATCGTCGCCGCTACAAGTGGGAAGTGGAACATAAGCCTCTCTCTGACATGTACCGCGTCCTCGTGGAAGGACACCCTCATCATTGCCGCCACCGCGTCGCTCGCTTCTCTTCTAGCTAGCATGGTACTCATATTTGAAATGCGTCTTTGGTGGTGGCAGCACCTGAACATTTATGCATACATTTATGCATGCATCTGTAGTAGTCATATCCGAAAGACAATGGCTCTTTGGCAGCGCTGCCGTGGCGTTTGCTGGAGCCTTGGTAGTAGCCATAGTTGTACAACGGAGCCTTGTTAGCCATAGTTTTACAGCGCCACGAGAGGGGTGTTTTGTTGGTAAATTAGATTGGGGTAAAGGGGCATTTTGATCAAAGAAAGAGCTGACAACGTCCATAATAGCATCCGAGCAGGTTTCCACTGTCAATAATGGCATCTACTATAAATGAGGCTTCGCGGTGGCATTTTCGTTGAAGGCAGCTCCAAGATGGCATGCATGCAATTTACCCTAAAAAACAAACTTCTTTGTCTAAAAATTTCCTTCTATTACACTATATTGCTGTCAATTCAAGGAAATTACTCTCTTTGACAATGACGCATGCAGATATTCCTTTGGGATCTTCATTAAGCTCGATGAGCCTCCACCACCCACGCGTGTTGACTGCAGCTGCACCTTGGACAGTACAAACTAGCTAGAAGCCATCTTCCCTTGCCCATTGTACAGAGTCAGTGAAGCCACATCAACATACCACCAAATGGATCATCAGGTCATCCAAATGACGCATCCCCCATCTGGAGAGGCGACGAGGTCGAATGACGCAGCCTCGCTTATGTCCTCTTCTCTCTATCTTGCCGTGTGCAAAGGGCAAATCGAGGAGGTCATGGCACTGCTCTCGCAAAAGCACGGTAACTACTGCCTGTTTCCTGAAAACTGGGTCAAGTATTGATTTGCTGAATTTCATGTGTACCCAAAGTGCATGGCACGACATGTCTCTGAATGTTTTATCGAAATCCATCCACGTGTGATAGCTAGTATGATACACCTTAGTTGATTATGGAAGCATGCAAAATATTAATATCAAACTTGTGTGCACTCCAGCTTTTGTTGATATCAAACAAATCACAACAAAATAAATGATATTTACAAAAATAATTTGAATAAGACGAATGGTCAAAGGCGTATCGAAAAATCAAATGCGTCGAACAAAAAAAACGGAGGTAGTACTTACATTCGAAATGGGTCTTTGGTGGTGGCAGCACCTGGAAATTTATGCAATCTATGGTCATATCCGAAAGGCGATGGCTCTTTGGCAGTGCCGCCGTGGCGTTTGCGGAGCCTTGGTAGCCATAATTGCACAACGGAGCCTTGGTAGCTATAGTTGTACACAGTGCCATGAGAGGGGTGTTTTATTGATAAATTAGATTGGGGTAAAGGGGCATTTTGATCAAAGAAAGAGTCGACAACGTCCATAATAGCATCCGAGCAGGTTTCCACGGTCAATAATGGCATCTGCTATAAATGAGGCTTAGCGGTGTGGTATTTTCGTTGAAGGTAGCTCCACGATGGCATGCATGCAATTTACCCTAAAAAGCAAACTTCTTTCCCTAAAAAATCCCTTTTATTACACTATCTTTCTGTCAATTTAAGGAAATTATTTTCTTTGACAATGACGCAGATATTCCTTTGGGATCTTCATGAAGCTCGATGAGCACCGACCACCCACGCGTGTTGACTGCAGCTGCACCTTGGACAGTACAAATTAGCTAGCTAAAGCCCATCTTCTCTTGCCCATAGTACAGAGTCAGTGAAGCCACATCAACATACCAGCAAATGGATCATCAGATCATCCAGCTGACGCATCCCCCATCTGGAGAGGCGACGAGGTCGAACGACCCAGCCTCGCTCATGTCCTCTTCTCTCTATCTTGCCGTGTGCAAAGGGAAAATCGAGGATGTCATGGCACTGCTCTTGCAAAAGCACGGTAACTACTGCCTGTTTCCTGAAAACTGGGTCAAGTATTGATTTGCTGAGTTTCATGTGCACCCAAAGTGCATGGCACGACATGTCTCTCAATGTTTTATCGAAATCCATCCACGTGATAGCTAGTATGATACACCTTTAGTTGATTATGGAAGCATGCAAAATATTAGTAATATCAAACTTGTGTGCACTCCAGCTTTTGTTGGCTAATATGCTAGGTTTATAATTGCAGCAGGGATTCAGGATGGACAGTGTGACATACACGCGGTCAGCGCGGAGAGGAATACGGTTATCCACATCGCCGCGGAGCAAGGCCACGGCGAGCTCATCCGGGAGCTCTACGTCAGGTTCAGGGATGAGGCCCAGGACCTCCTCTCCGCCAGGAGCTCGGCGCTGGACACGCCGCTGCACTGCGCGGCGAGGTCTGGGAGCGACGCGGCGGTGGCTATCCTCGTCCAGTTGGCGCAGGACTGCGGGGAGTGCGTCGCCGGCTGCAAGAACGAGGGCTGGGAGACGGCGCTGCATGTGGCGGCGAGGCACGGCCGCGGCGCCGCGGTGGAGGCTCTGGTCGAGGCGGCGCCGGAGATGGCGGCCGAGGTGAACCGTGCCGGCATGTCGCCGCTGTACCTGGCGGTGATGAGCAGGTCGGTGCGCGCCGTCAGAGCGATAACGGCCAGGGCCAGGGATGCGTCGTCCGTTGGCCCGAGCGCGCAGAATGCTCTCCACGCGGCCGTCTTCCAGAGTTCAAGTTGGTAACCCACGCTGCCAATGCACAAATGTCGTATCATTATTCTGTTTTCTCGTAGGGTAAAAAACACATACGTCACTACAGAGTTACCACCGTAAAATCGTCTAAAACGTAAACACCATTATAAACTGTAGATTCGCGCATACAATCTTTTCCAGAAGATTTAGGGATATATGAGCTCAATATACGGTTTGACAAATGATCCATTATGTCATACCACCCCCAAGTATCAACGGTTAGATCTAAGTACTTACGCGGAAGCGTTAAGAATCGTAATTAACCTAATACCAAACCAGTAATCTGAGTCATTAGGAGTCTTATTTGAGCTTGATGATGCCATTGATGCAGTAGAGGAGATTACGCCGTAGGAGCCTGCTTGGTGATGAACCAATGTAGAAATCCGTAGTGGATGCAGGGAGACGAACACGCTGAGGGCGACGGCCTTCCTCTACCATAGCGCCGTCTCAGATCATATAGGGGTTATTGGGAGCAGAGGTGAACCACTGTAGCATTAGCTACTGTAGGTCATCGGTGCTCTCTTTTGATATGGCGCTGGGTCGGCCGCAACCAAGAGGAGATGTGCGCCCCCGTCTCTAAGTGCTCAATAATCGGAAGACTCTAATTCGTGGAGCACTTGGGTGCTTTGATCTCTCTAGATCTAGATCTCACAAGATGAACAAGAGAGAGACAAAGGCTAGGGCTCTTGAGAGAGATGAAGAATATGAATTAGGCTCAAATCAGGATGTCATCAGAGATAGTAACCTTCTGGCAGGTATTAGAGAAGGCTTTAAATAGGGATTCTCGAAAAGTAGCCGTTGCTGCAGTTAAACACGCGTCAGATGTTCAGACCCCGTCGGATGTTCCGATGGCATCGGATGTTCCGACGGAAGCTCCGATGGACCCTTACTGGATGGCTTGAAAAACTGGTAGACTGAATCATCATCGGATGTTCCGACGGTATAGGTTCTGTATGAGGTCTATTTTGAGTGGAAACCTCACACGAAATTCGAGATACCTATTTTTGAGTACTTAGGAACCTTTATAAGCTTCTCCATTGCATCCCTCTTTATAGTACGACATCCCTAGGACTCAATAAATAAAGATTTACAAATAAATACTAGTCTTGATGCCTTTTTGCAATATATCCATATTTGAGGGCTACACCAGCACATGTGAACATGTATAACCTCTGTGCACAATTCTCCAATAGAAATATTAGCTCTATAATTGTTACTCATTAATCACCAAAATCACTTAAGGGCCTAAATGCACTTTCACTAGCAATGGACAACCAGACGCGATTAGCGCTATTAAATTACCATTAAAGTCTTGGTGTGGTAGTAATTAGCCACAGGACAAAAGATCCAACATTCTCCCGCTTGATCCTAAGGCTTGTCGGTGCACTGCGCACCGGGGAACCCACGCCAAGGAAGAGCAGGGCGCGTGGCAGCTCAACGTAGAGCGGGCGATCAGACCCCATGCCGAGCGAGTGCAGGACGCGTGGCAGCTCGGCGTAGAGCAGGCGATAAGACCCTCACGCCAAGCCAAAGCAGGACGCGTGGCAGCTAGGCGTAGAGCGGGCGATCAGACCCCTACGCCGAGCTAGAACAGGAAGCGTGGTAGCTCGGCGTAAAGCGGGTGACCAAACCCCCACGCCGAGCTAGAGCAGGATGCGTGGCGCCTCGTTGAGCTGGCGGGCCCCAACCCCACTCAGCGGGCGTTCACGCGAAAGAAGGAAGCTTTCTGGTCAAGGCCCCCACGTGGTTCAGCGTATCGGCGGCATTAAATGCAAAGATTTAAGCGTGCGAGACCGACAGAGATGATTGCCTGCGCTGTGGCCCTATCGGACGCATTGTAGTGGTCATTCCCTCATTGTGCGATGGCGGAGCAAAGTAGCGCCTGTGTCAGGCGTCTGCTGTGTCCCATCTGGCTCGGCGATTGAAGGGAGACATTAAAGATATTGACGTCAGTAGGAGCAAGTGGGGTGAGCAGTGACCGAGGTCTCATCGATGGAGTTGGGCGCGACGCACCCGGGAGCGACGTCGACGGGCCGCTGGTGGTCGGTGGCGGCCCTAGGTGAGGGCTCCGGCGCGATCACCGAAGGAGAGGTGACCGTCGGAGTCGCCAAGACAGAAGCAGCGTCGGGAGCCGCCGCCGTGGCGACGCTGGGCGCTGTCGGAGGCGGTGGCATTCCCGTCGCGGTGGAGCTTGCCGCTGTGGTCCCGCTCGGGGGGAGCGTGGCGGCACCAGAAGAAGACCTCCTGGGGGCGGCGGGGGGAGAGGAAGGCAATGGCGGCCCCACGAAGCTGATCCGGGGCCTCTTGGGGTCCACTCCGTCGCCGTCATCCACCACCGAGCGTTTCCCGTCGGCGTGGTCGACGCCCGGGGGCTGGTCCCCAATCTGGAGGGCCGGAGTTCCCGCTGGATTGCCGGTCCTATGGCCTCCATGCGTGGTATTTCGGCCAGGAGCACAAGACGATCCACCGGTGCCCACTCGCACAGCGGGACGACGGTGGCTGGCCGGCGGCGGCCTATGGAGGATTGCGGGACCAATCCCGCAACACAGGTAAGAAGGACGTCTTCCGACACCTAACCCGCGGCTGCAGAACAAAGCAGTGACCAAACCGCGAGATTAAAACAAGAAGAGAAAGAAAGAGTGCAAATCGAAGCAACGGATCAGAATGCAACCTAGGTGGATGCGAGTGCAGTCGTCGACGACCATGTACATCCAGGCGCCGCGCTCCCTTTGGCGCAGCGGGCAGAGCTGCTAGGCCAGGAAGTTCCTCAGCACCTGGGTACTGGTGAGTCGGGCGTGGCGAAGTCCCTCGACGCAGGCGACCATGATTTGCAGCCAAGGAGCATCTTCCAGCGTCATCTCCCACGTCTCAACGTTCGGTACCGCCGCCCCCTCGGGAAGCGCCAGGTCGTCCAGCCTGTTGTCATCGCCGACGTAGAGCAAAGACTGCTTCCAGTGTTTCCAGCTGCTCCTGGTGGCTACGTCGATGAAGGACCTGGAAGTGCCGGGGCGGGAGCGAAAGTGGCAGCTCGCCACGGCGCCTTCGCCCTGCTGAGTGCGCAAGACGAAGAAGTGGCGGAAGAGCGGAAGGTTGGGCCTCACTCCCACAAACATCTCGTAAAGGTGGGCGAAGATGGAGAGGATGATAATGGAGTTGGGGGGAAGGTGCAAGCGGGAGTTGGGGGGAAGGTGCAGTGCTTGGATCCCGTAGAATCCAAGCACCGTAGTGAAGAACTGGGAGTACGGCGGGACTAGGCCCGCCATAAGTGCCCAGGAGAAGGAGATGATTTCATTCCCCCGGCAGCGCGGCATCACGGTGCCAGCCCGAAGCCGTAAGGTGCCGGCCGGCGCGAGGTTCTGGAGGATCCCGATCTCCCCGTCGTCCTGCGTCGATGGGGCCAGAGGGCTGGCAATTGGGGGAGGAGAAGGCGCACGCTGGCGCGACGAGGTACGGCGACGCGGCGGCATGGTGAAGGATTTTGGATACTGGAAGCGACGAGGAAGAATGCTGGAGCGTGGAGTACTGGAAATGCCATAAAATCCTGAACGCGCCCAGGTCCCCTCTTTTATAGGCGCGGCGCGCGGGGAGGCGGTTCCTTGCCCACTGTCAGTACGTGGCGTCCCCACGATACGTCGTTTCCCCTGCTTCCTCGATTCTCACGAGTGGCTGCAGCGGTTTCCAACGCGAGCGCGATTAAGCGACAGAAAGTGGTGGGGCCCCCACGATTCGCCCTCCGCTGGTGCGGGTCTTTTCAATTTCCCGCGCTGGCGTTTCATGTCTCAAAGTGGGCCCGGGGGCTACTGTCGGTGCACTGCGCACCCGGGTACCCATGGCAAGAAAGAGCAGGACGCGTGGCAGCTCGGCGTAGAGCGGGCGATCAGACCCCCACGCCGAGCCAGAGCAGGACACGTGGCAGCTCGACTTAGAGCGGATGACCAGAGCCCCACGCCGAGCCAGAGCAGGATGCGTGGCGCCTCGCTGAGCAGGCTGGCCCCAGCCCCACTCAGCGGGCGTCCGCGCGAAAGGAGGAAGCTTTCTGGTCAAGGCCCCCCTCGCTGTTCAGCGTATCGGCGGCATTAAATGCAAAGATTTAAGCGTGCGAGACCGAGAGAGATGATTGCCTGTGCTGTGGCCCTAGCCGTTGAACTGTAGCGGTCATTCCCTCACTGTGCGATGGCGGAGCAAAGTGGTGCCTGTGTCAGGCGTCTCCTGTGTCCCATCCGGCTCGACGATTGAAGGGAGCCATTAAAGATATTGACGTCAGCAGGAGCAAGTAGGGAGAACAGTGACCAAGGTCTCATCGGTGGAATGTCTCTCTCTGTGTCTCTCCCCCTTTCACCGACTGTCCGCCCCTTCCCATATAATAGGGAGCGGGGGTGGAGGGAGAGAGAGGTCCAAGTTTTACACACACACTCGGTTGTACAAGCCCTCAAGAAGGAGCGTCTCAAACTCTAGAAAATACCATCCTCGCAGGAGTAGGACTGCTACCCACATTGGGGGTCCGAACCTTGGTAAAGACTGCTTCCAGTGTTTCCAGCTGCTCCTGGTGGCGATGTCGATGAAGGACCTGGAGGTGCCGGGGCAGGAGCGGAAGTGGCAGCTCCCCACGGCGCCTTCTCCCTGCTGAGTGCGCATGACGAAGAAGTGGCGAAAGAGCGGAAGGTTGGGCCTCACCCCCACAAACATATCGTAATGGTGGGCGAAGATGGAGAGGATGATAATGGAGTTGGGGGGAAGGTGCAAGCGGGAGTTGGGGGGAAGGTGCAGTGCTTGGATCCCGTAGAATCCAAGCACCGTAGTGAAGAACTGGGAGTACGGCGGGACTAGGCCCGCCATAAGTGCCCAGGAGAAGGAGATGATTTCATTCCCCCGGCAGCGCGGCATCACGGTGCCAGCCCGAAGCCGTAAGGTGCCGGCCGGCGCGAGGTTCTGGAGGATCCCGATCTCCCCGTCGTCCTGCGTCGATGGGGCCAGAGGGCTGGCAATTGGGGGAGGAGAAGGCGCACGCTGGCGCGACGAGGTACGGCGACGCGGCGGCATGGTGAAGGATTTTGGATACTGGAAGCGACGAGGAAGAATGCTGGAGCGTGGAGTACTGGAAATGCCATAAAATCCTGAACGCGCCCAGGTCCCCTCTTTTATAGGCGCGGCTCGCGGGGAGGCGGTTCCTTGCCCACTGTCAGTACGTGGCGTCCCCATGATCCGTCATTCCCCTGCTTCCTCGATTCTCGCGAGCGGCGGCAGCGGTTTCCAACGCGAGCGCGATTAAGCGACAGAAAGTGGTGGGGCCCCCCCACGATTCGCCCACCGCTGGCGCGGATCTTTTCAATTTCCCGCGCTGGCGTTTCGCGTCTCAAAGTGGGCCCGGGGGGCTACTGTCGGTGCACTGCGCACCGCGGTACCCACGGCAAGAAAGAACAGGACGCGTGGCAGCTCGGCGTAGAGCGGGCGATCATACCCCCACGCCGAGCCAGAGCCGGACGCCTGGCAGCTCGGCGTAGAGCGGGCGTTCAGACCCCACGCCGAGCCAGAATAGGACGCGTGGCAACTCGACTTAGAGCGGATGACCAGACCCCCACGCCAAGCCAGAGCAGGATGCGTGGCACCTCGCTGAGCAGGCTGGCCCCAGCCCCACTCAGCGGGCGTCCGCGCGAAAGGAGGAAGCTTTCTGGTCAAGGCCCCCTTGCGGTTCAGCGTATCGGTGTTATTAAATGCAAAGATTTAAGCGTGTGAGACCGAGAGAGATTATTGCCTGCGCTGCGGCCCTGTCCGTCGCACTGTAGCGGTCATTCCCTCGCTGTGCGATAGCAGAGCAAAATGGCGCCTATGTCAGGCGTCTCCTATGTCCCATCCGGCTCGATGATTTAAGGGAGCCATTAAAGATATTGACGTCAGCAGGAGTAAGTAGGGTGAACAGTGACCAACGTTTCATCGATGGAATGTCTCCCTCTCTTTCTCTCTCCCTTTCACTGACTGTCCGCCCCTTCCCATATAATAGGGAACGGGGGTGGAGGGAGAGAGAGGTCCAAGTCTTACACACACACTCGGTTGTACAAGCCCTCAAGAAGGAGCGTATTAGACTTCAGACAATACCACCCTCGCAGGAGTAGGACTGTTACCCACATTGGGGGTCCGAACCTAGGTAAATTGGGCGTCTCCCTGCGAGCGTGAGTTCGAGCGAGCGAGCGGCGAAAATCCCCCCTGACCGAACTACAAATCTCCCCACGAGACAAATCTGTCTGGTTTAGAACACCGACAAGGCTAATAACATAAGCCATTTCTTGACAAAACAGCATACCGAGGCAAGCAGCACAAAAATCTTTAGGTAATAATTGAGGTTTCTATACCCACGACATACTAAGTTCATCTCGATTGGAATAAGCTTTATTTCTTATGGGAGTTGGTTTGCTTATTGGCCCTTATGTCCATGATCATAGGCTTTCCAGTATACCCATGTCGGCAACATGATCATGAAATAAACTGGGTGGTAAGCCTTTTGTGAGTGGATCCGCTAGCATAAATTTAGGACCAATATGCTTAACATTAATGGTTTGATCCTGTATTCTATCTTTCACAACATTGTACTTAATGTCAATGTGTTTGGCATCACCACTTGACTTGTTGTTACTCGCATAAAAGACTGCCGATTGGTTATCGCAGTATAAGGTCAGAGGTCTCAAAATGTTGTCGACCACTCTAAGTTCGGGTATAAAATTCTTAAACCATACCGTCTGCCCAGTAGCCTCATAACATGCCACAAACTCAGCCTGCATCGTAGAAGATGCAGTAAGTGATTGTTTGGAGCTTTTCCACGAGATAGCTCCTCCAGCGAGGGTGAAGATGTAATCTGACGTGGATTTCTTAGTATCCACACACCCCGCAAAATCTGCATATGAAAAAGCCAACAACTTCAAGGCTTTCAAACTTTTTATATGTGAGCATGTAATACTTAGTCCCTTGCATATAGCGCAAGACTTTCTTAACGGATTTCTAGTGATCTAGTACTAGATTGGACTGATATCTGCCAAGCATCCCGGTCATAAAAAGCTAAGTCAGGGTGTGTACAAACTTGAGCATATATGATGCTTCCGACAGCAGAAGCATAAGGAATCGTCCTCATCTGATCAGATTCATATTGATTCCTTGGACATTAATTGGAATGTCCCAAACTTATCGCCCTTAACAACTAGAGCAGGCGAGGCAGAGCACTTATACATATTATATCTCTTCAGTACTCTGTCTATGTATGCCTTTTGGGATAGACCCAATATTCCTTTAGTTCGATCTCGATAAATTTCAATGCCCAGTACATAAAAGGCTTCACTAAGATCTTCCATACCAAAATTGGAGGATAAAAACATCTTAGTTTCAAACAGCATGTCCTTATCGCTGCCGGCTAAAAGAATGTCATCGACAAAAAGAAATAAGATGATGTATTTACTTCCTTTAAATTTAGTATAAATGCAATTGTTCACTTCATTTTCCTTAAAACCAAATTTTCTTATAATTTCATCAAACTTGAGATACCATTGTCTAGACTCTTATTTTAGACCATAAATTTATTTCTTAAGCCCACACCTCATATGTTACTTGCCTTCCACAATAAAACCTTCCAGTTGAGTCATGTATACATTTTCATGCATGTCACCATTTAAGAATGCAGTTTTTAACATCCATTTGGTGTAACTTTAGATCATTATGAGCCACCAGCGCCATGACAATTCTAAATAAATCTTTAGTTGACACAGGAGAGAATGTGTCATTATAATCAACCTCCGGTCTTTGATTTCAACCCTTTTGCTACGATCCTTACTTTGAACTTTTCAATTTTCCCTTTAGAGTCACATTTGGTTTTGTATACCCATTTACAGCCCACTGTTTTAACCCCATTAGAAATTTCTACTAGGTTCCATACATCATTAGTGCTCATAGATTTTAACTCATTCTCTATGGCTTCAAGCCACTTTCGCGAATGCTCAATCATCATAGCCTCCTTATAGGAGGTAGGATCATCAGTCTCTCCTACATTATAAACATAGTCATTATTGACCGTAGATCTTCTTTTACGCTGCGATCTCTTTAAGGGTTCATTAGGTACAATAGGAAGTTGTTGAGGCTCATCGTTAGGGAGGTCAATAGGTATCTCAGCTTCCTCAACAAGAGCAAGAGGATCATTAAGTATCTCAAGTTCCTCAACGGGAGGAGCGGCCCATCAGAAAATTTGGCAGTGGCATTTTCATTCATGCATAACCCTGCGGTGGCTTACATGCTTTTTACCCTTTAATTTGTAATGAGTAAATTGCACTTTTGCCCCCTGAAGTTGGACGAAAATTTCACTTGGCCCCCTAAACTTTGTTTTGTATCACTTGGCCCCTTGAAGTTTCAACGCAGGCTAATTTTTTTCGCAACTGGAGCTAACTTCAAGGGGTTGTGTTGCAACGGGATCCAACTTCTAGGGGCTTTTGTGGCACCCAAACACAACTTCAAGGGGCCAAGTGATACAAAACAAAGTTTAGGGGGCTAAGTGAGATTTTCGTCCAACTTCCGGGGGCAACAGTGCAATTTACTCATTTGTAATATAGTCGAGCCATAATTCAGTTTGCAATACATTGTCAGAAATGGTTGACCTGCTGCTAGAATGGGAGCCATCTCTGGCAAGCAAAGCGGACTGCAACGGCAGCAGCCCTCTCCATTTCGCGTCTTCTGACGGCCACCGCTCCATGGTAAGCGCAATCCTGCGCGTCGCGCCACGGAGCACGGTGTACATGAAGGACTCAGCCCGACGTCGCGGCGCTGATGGGCCACGAGCGCGTCATCGACGAGCTGATCACCGCCTACCCGGACGCCGCCGAGCTCCGCGACAGCCATGGCCGAACATTCCTGCACGCCGCGGCCAAGGAAAACCGCTCCTCCGTCGTGTCCCTGGCCATCAAGAAGCCAACGCTGGCCGGCCTCCTGTTCGCGCGCGACAGGGACGGCAACACGCCGCTCCACCTCGCGGTGGCCGCCGGTGCGTCCGTCGCCGCGGAGACGCTCTTACGGAAAGGCGGAGCTCGGCTCGATGTCATGAACAACGACGGCCAAACGCCGTTCGACCTTGCCGCGAGATCGACCAACTTCTTGTCCACTGTAGGTGCTGATTCAAATAAAATGTTTCCATGCAGAATGCTACAGATCATAGCATGCAATCATACTGTACATCATTTTGCAGATAATCCTAGTGGTGATCCTGATGGCCAACGGGGTGCAGCCCAGGCCACGGCGGCAGGACGGCCTGGCCGACCAGTGGAGCGGCGACGACACGGCGGAGTGGATACGCCGCACGTCCGACGGCCTTGCCTTTGTGGCGGGGCTCGTCGCCACCGTCGCCTTCTCCGCGGCGTTCAACGTGCCTGGCGGGTACGGCGACGACGGCCGGGCGGTGCTCCAGAGCCGGACCTCCTACGCCTTCTTCATCGTGCTCGACAGTACCGCCCTGACGGCCGCCATTGTCGCCATCGTCCTGCTCGTGCACGCCAAGGCGTCCGCCTCGTGGAAGTCCTTCGTGGCGTCGCTGCAGTGCATCTGGGTGTCACTGCTCGCCATGGTGCTCGCCTTCTGGGCTTCGTCGGTGGCCGTGACGACGACGAACTCCATCAGGCATACCATCTACCCGGTTTTGTACTTCGGGATGTACGCCCTGGCCGCCTTCTCCGTGAATCGCGTCATGCCGGTGTCGTGGGTCACCGCCTGCCGGCTAGTGTGGCGCAGCTTCTTTCCGGGAAGGAGGAATCTGGCAAGGAGGAGGCGCATCACCCGGCAGTATACCTTCGCCGGCGCATACGCACGCAACCTGCTTCTCTTCATGGCTACAAATATCGTGGTGTATACTGCTGTCCTAATCGCATATAACCGTATATGAGCTCGCTCGCCGTGGCTAACAGCTGCTTAGCCGCTAATTAACGGAGGCCGAAGGGTAAAACTTTGTAAATCCCTAAAAATTCCTAAAACATTGTATTTTATGTTTATAATTTCTGAAATGTCTAGAACTAGCAAATACCCGGACATTTGCTTGCTAGATTTGTTACCTTATAATTTAATTATAAGATTTTCTATAAGATTATAAAACATATATAAGAACTTCACCATTAGATTTTATTATGAGAGAAGGATAAAACTATTTACTATGTATGTAGTAAGGTGTCAACCCTCAGTTTTAACTTACCTTGAGAGTCGAAATCCCATGCACTAGTCCCTGGATCGGTACACTAGTGCGAAAAATCACGTAGCCGATACAAGCATAATCGATTAAATAGAATCTCTAAATATTACATACCATGTCACGCCCTTAGACGAGTTTAGTACGGTGGACAATAGACGCCTTAATATATAAAACATAGTTCATATTTGCAGCTATCACCAAAATATGTATACAAAAGAATCCCTATCGGCTAGGTGTCCTGCCAACTATTGGAGCAACCCCTAAAACTCGTCAAGTCCACCGAAGTCCGGTCCATCATCTTCATGGCACTTGTACGGATCTTCCTCGATTCCCTCGTCTAAAGAATGTAAGTAGGCGAGGTCAGCATCATCCAAACGCTGGTTAGTTAACACTTCCCTTAATGCAATTAGTATATAGAAGGCTTTATTTGGGGGAGAGGGGTTATTTTATTTGCGTAAGGCCAGTTTTAAATGGCTTAAAAAAAACTTCATAAACTAGCATCAAGTATTAGTAGTCTTATTATCTCAATGAGTTTAGCATCGAAACAATACATCCCGAAACCACAACCAAAGCACCGACCAACCCTAGACAGACCAAGCCTCAACCAACATACATTCGATATCATACCTCACTAAACCAATCTTCTTGTTGCCCCCAACATTTCCTCGATACGCCATCATTCCAGGATTTTTGTGGACTACACTTGCCATGGCATGCCCGCCTCGGCCTAGGCGGTTGCTAGCCCTCACTAGCCGACCGTCATCCTAAGGAAGTGTGGTCTTTATCACCCTCAGTGATGACCCATGCCAGTCCCTATCGAGAATGGCCCTAGAGGGCCTCCGCAGAGCGCTCACAGCTGGCGATCCAAGATCCATACTCCGCGTGATGGCCACGCGTTGTGTTGGAACCATTCCTCAGATGGCAGCTGTCGGGGATTAAATCACGGCCCATTGCCATGGCCCACTCCCTGATGGCCCAGTTGAACAGCCTACCAGGGCCCAGTCCCCTGGAAGGTTCTATCAGGCCCATATGCATCCTGCCGAACAACTTCTTGATCGGCACGGTGTGTAACGGCCTAGGATTCCTGTTTGAGTCCGACTCGAACAGAGTTCTACACTGCTACGTGAAGACCCGGACGTGGTTTCCCGGATTGGATTAGGAGTCGTGATCCCCAAGAATTGTAGTTTGCCTTATCTACCTCGGGATATATTTGGCACGTTGAGTTCGTTACGATCTCGTAGTTAGCCCGGCCCGATATTCCCCCGGTAGGTCGGTTTGCTCCGCACTATATAAACAAAGCCTCTACGACGTGTTTAGGGGTAAAGCCATCATCTGTTAGGGCCAAGAGTCTTAGCATTGTCGCATATTGCGCACTTGTACACGCATAATCTCGCCGAGACTTGTTCGTCTCGTCGAGCCACCTCTTGTATTCATCCCCGATATATAAGAAAGGCTGGACGTAGGGCTATTATCTCTCCCGAGAGGCCTGAACCAGGATAAAAATCCCTGTCTCCTGTTCGTTGTTGTTCGTAGTTGTTCGGCGTGTCTCATATCTCAATTCTAAAGAACCTTAGCGACTTGAGATCGTTATCTCAACCGTCGACAACTGGCGCCGTCCGTGGGGAGACGCAGATCGAGCATGTCGACCTCTATTAGCGACCAGGAGATTCTCCCTGAGGACTACGACTCAGAAGGGCAGGATGTCTCTTCCCCTGCCAGATCGGATCGATCCCTTCGATCTTGATCGCCTTCCAGATCTGATTCCCAGCTCCGTGCTCGGGGACTGGATCTCCTCGCGCCGGACAGCTCTTCGCCCGGGGCGCGCGTCTGGTCCCCGCGACGACCTCCGCGCTCGGGGACTGGATCTCTTCGCGCCGGGCAGCTCTTCGCCCGCAGCGCAAGTCTGGTCCCCGCCACTAGCTCCGTGCTCGGGGACTGGATCTCCTCGCGCCGGGCAGCTCTTCGCCCGGGGCGCGCGTCTGGTCCCCGCGACGAGCTCCGTGCTCGGGGGCTGGATCTCTTCGCGCCGGGCAGCTCTTCGCCCGGGGCGCGCGTCTGGTCCCCGCGACGAGCTCCGTGCTCGGGGACTGGATCAAAAATCCTTCCGGATCCCGGGGCTATTCGCCTGGCAGTGGATGGCGGGAGAGAGCTGACCAGCACTTGGAACATCGACCAGCTTCGTAAGTTCCTCGTGTAGGTCTTTCGTTTTCTAGCTTCGCGCTTTTTCTCAAACTTCGCGCCTTAGTTCGTCCAAGTCTCTCGGGCTGCCATGTAAAGTTCACTCCATTGAGCGGTGAATGTTCGCGGCCCCCTGCGGCCCTTCTCACCACTCGTCTTCTCAGACTACTTTC
>SPJY01027641.1:966478-1009683 GCA_005191435.1 Raddia distichophylla | reverse complement strand
AGGGCTGGATGACATGTGTCCCTACACGTGGAGCATCCCGGTTGGCTGCGCAACACTATAAATAGACCCCCTCTCCTCACTTGTAACAAGACCACAACACTTTCACCTCTTCATTCCACTTTGTAGAGTAGCTCTTAGTTAGTAGAAGTTGGGAGTTAGAGTCAAGTCGAGCTACGCTCGGAGTTCCGGAAGAGTCTTCGGGAATTCGGGTAATTGCTCTTGTATCCTTTCCTAATTGTTTCAATTAGTAAGACTACTTCATTCATTGCTATAGTGTTGAACTTTATTTGAGCTGAGTATATCTGCATAAATGAGTTGTGCGGATTCGCTTTACCGGTAGCTTATACTCGTCTGGATCAGTTTAGGTTCTCACTCATATACTGTTAGAGCCAGGTATTGAACCTAGATCAACTTCTTTTAGTACTGAGGAAGATTGATTAGGAATAGTCGCAGACGTGGTGTCTGAGGCTAGGACTAACTCGGTTTACACCCGGGCCCACGTATATGTGGTAGGTGGTAGGTGGTGACAGCCCTATCCATCCGTAGATACTTAGTATCTCGTGCGTAACCCACAGCGTCTGGCTTCGGACCAGTAGAGCCAAATCGGAACGATCATAACCATTCGGGATTCCAATTCAGGATAGCGGGTGGTAGTGAGTACCCGAGCTCCGACGACGAATATCAAGTGGACCACTAGTTGATTATTCTAAGCTCGCTCAATTAAACTGAATCACACTACTTTGTGAACTTATTAAACTTGTCTCGTTGTCCTCCCAACTGTCTATCTAGCTAGTGTAGTTATCTCTTTGTGTGAATATTTATCTTGTGTATGTGTGTGTCCCGGTCTTTTCATTTATCCTAACCTCCGTTACCTAGACTGGCTGGTATTTTAAATAATTAAGATATAGAGGATTATATCTTTGAAACCCTCGTTCCCTGTGGATTCGATAACTCTAGGAATACTCTTGGTGAAAACTACAAGCGATATCCGTCCGCTTGCGGATTAATTTCTTTGAGTGTAAGAATCGCCAACACATGTGCTAATAGTTTTCCCTAACTACTAAGCCAGGACTAGCACATGTTGGTCGACATGCTAGAGCTAGCACTTATGGTTGCGCTTGTATGGTTTGGCCAGATAAGCACACGTCAAGGGTCATTAGACCAAGGTGACTACCTCCACCACAATCCTAATTCTGCAAAACCACCCGACTTGCTACCTTTAGTCAACATACGCCACGTAGGTTTTAGTTGATTAGGTTATTAAAATAAATCAGCACCTCCAATTATATCGTCAGAAGAATAATTAAATGACGAATAGCCTAAACAACTACCAACCGACGGGCACTAGCACAAGTATAGGCTAGGAAATACTACGGCAACAATAAATGGCTAAATTCACTGGGTAGATGACTCAGTATGAATATAATAGGATCCTAACCCTTCCCTTCATTTCATGCAAGAGAAAAGTAAATAAAATAAATAATGGGTGAGTTTTGCAAAATAGGAGAGCAAGGTGCAATCTATCTTGCCTTGGTAGTATTCCGGGTCTTGGGATCCTCCTCCGAACTGCTTCTGGAAAATCCTCGAACAGTGCATGCAGGTGCGATCTACACGTAGATGCAAATGCATAAGAACAGAAAAATAATCAAAACAACATATATCTTAATAAAATATATAAAATTTGTAGTTCGGATGCTCCCTAAATAATTCCTAAAAGTTTTGGATAAATAAGAAAATCTAGAAAACATTAAACCGGTTAAACCGAATAAAACCGACCAAATCGACGGAACCGGCGAGCGGCACGCAGTGCACAACGGCGGGGCGAGACGTGGTGGCCTCTGGTTGGCAAGCGCAACGCGCGGGTGATGCAGCGGCGATGCGGCTTCGCCACGAGGCGAGCGAGGATGGGGCGGCAGCGCGACACGGGCGGGATGGGCGTGGGGGCAACAGATGATGACGGCGACGGCCAGTAGCGGACTGACACATGGCGCGGCCGGGGCCAGCGGTGAGGTAGCGACGGCAACGGTGCCCGAAAACTCCGGCGAACCCAAACTTTTGCAAAACTGCACCAAAACCGATGATCCGGCTATCCATATTGACCGTCTTGACGAGCTCTACATAATGGTGCCATCTACACTCAGGTTTGGGCAAAGCACAGGGAGAGATATCTCGAGAACTCTTCGGCGCCTAGGGTTTTTGACTGCTAGGGTTGGCATCTGGGTTTTTACGAGTTGGGGACTTGAGAGGGGGTCTTGGGGGTTATTTATACTATGGTGGTCGACCTAGCTCAGGCCTTAAGGTGTGTAGACTTTGAATTGGGCTCAAATTCTAATACTAGTAGGTTTAGGACTCTCCTAAATTTGGTAAAAACCTAAATCCGTGAATTTCGGCTTGGGCTTCTGGCTTAGCACGAGATTGGGCCTCTAGAATCTCTCCTAGTTGGGGCTTGGTTCTCCCACGTTTGGTTCTCCCACAATTGTTCTGGCAACTCTAACTGATATGCAACTTCTCCCCTCCTTCCCATTATTGGAAACAAACCAACATATCTTGGAGACAACTTTCCAGAGACATGGAATCGACGAAGACCTTTCATTGGCCAAAAAAACCTTCAAATACACATGGTCTCCAACCTCGAATTGCAATTCTCTCCTTCACTTGTCGGCATAACTCTTCTACCTATTGCACAGTCCTCATCCTTTGCTGGATCAACTTGACTTGAATCCTTTGGAGCATCCGGACCAAATAACTTCCGCTCTCCAGTCTTGTCAATACACGACGCACCGGGGTACCCACGCCAAGGAAGAGCAGGACGCGTGGCAGCTCGGCGTAGAGCGGGCTATCAGACCCCCACGCCGAGTCCGAGCAGGACGCGTGGCAGCTCGGTGTAGAGCTGGCGATTAGACCCCACGCCGAGTCCGAGCAGGACGCGTGGTAGCTCGGCGTAGAGCGGACGATCAGACCCCCACGCCGAGTCCGAGCAGGACGCGTGGCAGCTCGGCGTAGAGCGGGCGATCAGACCTCCACGCTGAGTCCGAGCAGGACCGGTGGCGCATCGCCGAGAAGGAGGGAACCGGCCCCACTCAGCGGGCGTCCGCACGAAAGGAGGAGGAAGCTTCTCGGTTAAGGCATCCCCAACGTTCAGCGTATCAGCAGCATTAAATGCAAAGATTCAGGTGTGCGAGACCGAGAGAGATGATTGTGTGTGCTGTAGCCCTGTACAGCGCACTGTAGCAGTCATTCCTTCACTGTGCTATGGCAGAGCAAAGTGCGCCTCCCACGTCCCGTCAGGCCCGGCGATCGGAGGAAGCCATTAAAGATATAGACGCCAGCAATGGCAAGTGGGGGTACTGTGACCAGAGTCCAACCAATGGAATGTCACTGTCTCTCTCTCTCTCTCTCTGGCCGACTGTCCGCCCCTTCCAGTATAAAAGGGAGCTGAGGCGGAGAGAGAGGGATTCCAAGCTGTTCTACACACGCTATTGTACGAGCTCCCCAACCAGAGTGTTTCAAACTATGCATAATACCACCCTCACCGGAGTAGTTCTATTACCCGCATAGGGGGTCCGAACCTGGGTAAATTTGGTCTCCCTGCGAGCATGAGTTCGAGCGAGCGAGCGACGAAAATTCCCCCTGACTATAAATCTCCCCATGGGACAAATCTGTCTGGTTTAGAACACCAACAAGTCTCATTCCAATATAACGGAGTACGACACTTTCTTTCATACAAAGCTTCAAATGGCAACATCTGAATACTACTCTGATGAATATTATTATAGGAGAACTCATCATAAGGCAATGCATTATCCTAGCTTTTTGAATCAGACAAAGCTACTGCTCTCAACATGTCTTCCAATATTTTATTAGTCCTTTCAATCTGCAAATCAGTTTGAGGATGATAGGCACTACTGAAAGATAGATTCGTGCCCAACAGAGAATGAATCTTACTCCAGAACTTTGATGTAAACTGGCTCCCTCGATCCGACACGATCCCCTTAGGAACTTCATGCAAACACACTATCTTTGACATGTAAATCTCGGCGAACTTAGCATTGTCATACCTTGTCTTAACCAGAATGAAATGAGCTACTTTAGTCAATCGATCGATAATCACCCATGTTGAATCATAATCCCTTTGAGTTCTCGGCAGACCCACAATAAAGTCCATACCGACTTCTTCCCACTTCCATTCAGACACTCGCAAAGGTTGATCTTATGTAGAGTCACTCCTGATAGGTTAGCGGGTTTTGATCGCGATGAATTTTGGGAATCTATTTCTGGCAAAGGGTATAACAACACCAACAAACCTCGCATGAACGATATTCACAACCCCACACTTAGGTTCATGCTTATAGGTCACTAGCAATGGTAATTAACTCTAGGCTAGGCATGCGCACTGTGCGCCTTGATAAGCTGCAATATCTATTTGCAATGGTCAACAAAAGGCCTGTCAACCCGACCGTAAATATGGTAGTTCACTGGGTAGAGATGATTAACCAAAAGGGGGACATTGACTGCACGTCCCTAATCACCCGCATTGCGGAGGGTCTGGGACTGTTAGAACATTGTGAAGTGGCCTTTCTAGACACACAATTCCAAACAATAGGAAAGGACCATTTCATCCAAGGCCACATCCTTCGGGTCGATGAGTCGGACACTCATTTCATGAGATTTCCGGGCACCGCCGCTGAGATCTGTTTGCCTAATCCAAGGCTCGGAATCTACAGAGCCCGGACGCTAACCATCGATTTTAGAGCCTTGGAGCCCCATAGGCATAGCGTCTCTGGCCCTGTGACACGCAGCTGCGCACGCCAGCAGCGAGAGCAGCCTGAGCCCAGTGAGCTCCACCACGATCGTGGACGGGGGCAGCTGCGAACCCTCATCACTCCGACTAAAGTGCGGGTTGGGATCAATGGAACCCGTCCGCCTATGCTCCACACGAGTACGGAGGTTGGGGCACGCACAACTATGAGGCCGGTAGCTCACGGCAGTATGATGCCGGATGGACCCACTCACCTCGTGAACAAGGACCCGAGATAGGATGGGGAGGACCGTCGTCGGCCCGCTACCCTTCCTACTTCGAGCCCTTTGCACAGAACGTCCATCCCTTAGGACAGAGAATGGATACCTTAGTTGATGACATGGGCCACGTACACCAGACGTTGGCCCAGCACACTAGGTACCACGAGGACATCACCCGTGACCTTAGAGTCAACACCACCACGACACAACCCACAAACTTGCGGCATGGTTCCAGCATATTTGTTTTGACCCTCCGGCTCATTAGGTGTGTCCTGCTCTCCGTCGCTGCCTGCTGTTGCTGCCTTGCTTAATGTGTTGTCGTACCTTGCTAGTACCCTGCCAGATAAGTTCCATGTTGATTCTTGCCTGATCTGCCTTGCCAAATCTCTCAAATTGCCTTGCCCCACATGTGAATAACTTTAGCTTTGTTCTTAGTTAATAGTATGCCTCATAAAAAAAATTTCAAAATTATAAAAATTTGCAAAATCTAAAAATACAAAAAATATTTCCCTTTGAATAAAATGTATAAATGTTGATTTTACCTAGAAAGGATATGATGAACATTGCTATATTACTGTGATATAAATGCTGAGTCTACAATCTAGTACTCTCATTTAAGTTTGACAATTATTGGTATGAGTAGTCATCCTGCTTGATCTTGCACATCGAATGTTGACATTATTAAACCAATTCTAAGTTGTTCAGGGATATGATATAACTGAGATAAGGGCATAGTTACTCATGCCCCTACTAAGGCATAGTCTCGGAATTTATTTTAAGAGAAAATTATTTTGAGTTTCTCATTAGACATTTTTCATCCCACCAGAGCCAAAAATGCTAAATAAATTCAAAGCCTTCATTTAGCCACATTGATTGTGTTGAGTTTTGTCAAAAACTAAATCCTTAGGAATTAGTGCTCTTCAAAGCTGATCATTTCCTTTTGCGTACCCTTTGATTGCTAGCCTCTTGTATCTGGTAATACTGAATTCCACATTGGGATACGGGCATACATCTCGCCAGATATTCCTCCCTACATAAATAAGCCAAGTTCTTTTTCGTGAGTCCACCATATACCTACCTATTTGGTCTACCAAACAGACTTCCAAAATAATAAAAGAGTCATTCCTCAAAATTACAGAAAATTGAGGCAAAGAAAAAAAGAAAAAAAAAAGAAAAAATGAAGAAGAGAGAACAATCATCTCCTTCTATCTTTATTTGAAAAAAGAAACTTTTGCCTCTCAAAACTCTAGATTGAGGAATGATCTCAAATCAAATAAAGAAGTCAAGAAGACCTTTCCATAAACACAAGATCCGATGGGGCGGACTCATTAGTACCCCTCGTTACTTGTACTTGTGTTTCTTCATTCCTTTGGCGTGAGTTCATTCTCTCCCTCATCCCTGGACTTATTATTCTAATGACCAAAATACGAAGTGGTACAAAATTCCCTAGGATCTGTTTTTGACTTTACAGAACTATACAACCTAAGTAGGCCACATTTCCATACCTATGAGCTCCACATAAACCTTAGAATAGGAGGAAAGAAGGCCATTAACAAGAAGGCCTGGGTGAGGATTAAATACTACCAAGATATCTGAGAGTAATAATGAGGAACTAACATTTTGAAAAGAAAAACCCCGAGACATAGCTTGAAAAGGGCTGAGTTGACAAAGTTCTATCAAAGTTATTCTATCTTTCAATCGCTAAAAGAAAAGGGGAGATTTTGAAAACCTCATGAGTTTGACAAAAGTTGGGTACACTTGTATGAGTTTTTATCAACAAATAATGTGGTACAACCTTGTATGCTTAGTATTTATTGAATAATAATATTGATGCAATCCTGATCCACCGAGTTCTCATTTGAGCTCTATTCTCGAGGATGAGCAAAAGTTCACGTTGGGGGGTGTGTTGACTTCAAATAAACACCAATTTTGTATGTCAACATATTCCGGAATATCAGAGGGAAAATCAAGGTTTATACAAACATTTTATTTAGTCTAATAAAGTTCCATAAGTTTTGGTGAGTTGTGGGTCCACAGGTACAAAATGGGAAGAACCAGAGCCGAACCGAACAAAAAGCTAGGCCGGCCGACCCACCCTAGGCCGGCCGACCTGGCCACGTCACCAATCTGGCTCCGGCTTCTCTCAAGTGGCATAAAAGCACAATTAGAAGACATCTACACCGTCCACGACAGTCGATTTGATCGAATGGACACGATTGCTTCACAAATGAGCATAGGATTCCCTTGGATTCCTTTCTTGTGCATGTCAACTTGATCCACCGGCTTAAGAGGTTAATCTACACCATCAAGCAAGCATCCTAGAAGAAATCCATGGCCAGGAGGTGAAGAAGGTGGGTCGGCCGACCCACCTAGGCCGGCCGACCCCCTATTGAAGCTCCTCGGATTCCCCTTTGGAGGGTGGCAAGGTGACAACCGTCCCATGTCGTGGCACTACCTCATTGGCTCCGGGACACTATAAAAGGACCCCTACACCTCACCTTTGGAAGAAACCAACACATTAATCACTTTCATTCCACTATTTAGAGTAGCTCTTAGTTAGTAGTAGTTGGGAGTTAGAGTCAAGTCGGGCTGAAGCTCGGAGTTCCGGAAGTGTCTTCGGGAATTCGGATAATAGCTCTTGTACCCTTTTCTAATTGTTTCAATTAGTGAGATCACTTCATTCATTGCTTATGTGTTGAACTTTATTTGAGCGGAGTATATCTACATAAATGAGTTGTGTAGATTTGCATTACCGGTAGCTTGTATTCGTTTGGAATTAGTTTAGGTTCTCACTCATATACTGGAAGAACCAGGCATTGAACCTAGATCAACTTCTTTTTGGTACTGAGGAAGATTGATTAGAAATAGTAGCAGACGTGGTGTCTGAGACTTGGACTAACTCGGTTTACACCCGGGCCCACGTATATGTGGTAGGTGGTAGGTGGTGATAGCCCTATCCATCCGTAGATACCAAGTATCTCGTGCGTAACCCACAGCGTCCGGCTTTGGACCAGTAGAGCCCTATCGGAATGATCATAACCATTCGGGATTCCAATTCAGGATAGCGGGTGGTAGTGAATATCCGAACTCCGACGACGAATACCAAGTGAACCACTGTTTGATTACCCAAGCTCACTCAATAAACTGAATCAGACGATTTTGAGAACTTATTAAACTTGTCTCGTTGTCCTCCCAACTGTCTATCTAGCTAGAGTAGCTATCTCTTTATTTGTGTGAATATTTATTGTGTGTGTGTTCTCTGTCTTTTCATTTATCCTAACCCCCGTTACATAGACTGGCTGGTATTTTAAAAAATTAAGATATAGAGGATTATCTCTTTAAACCCTCGTTCCCTGTGTATTCGATAACTCTAGGAATACTTCTGGCGAAAACTACAAGCGACATCCGTCCGCTTGCGGATTAATTTCTTTGAGCGTAAGTATCGCCAACACATGGCTAAGAAATGCTACCATTTTAACCCAAAAGTCACACTTCGAATACTTAGCATACAACTGTTGCTCTCTCAACTTCTCCAACACGAGTCTCAAGTGCTCGGCATGCTCTTCCTCATTCTTAGAATAAATGAGTATACCATCAATGAATACCATGACAAATTTGTCCAAATACTCCCTCAAAATCTTGTTCATGAGAATCATAAAATGTGCCGGTGCATTTGTAGGTCCGAACAACATCACCGTATATTCATACAATCTATAACGGGTTGTGAACGCCGTCTTTCATATATCTTCTAACGTCAACTTGATTTGATGATAACTTGACCTCAAATCAATTTTGAAAAATAGTTTGGCTCCTTTCAATTGATCAAACAAATTATCCACTCGAGGCAATGGATACTTATTCTTGATGGTCACTACATTTAACTTCCGGTAATCCACACACATCCCTAGGGTCTTCTCACGGTTCTTATCCACAAATAACACTGGCGATCCTGAAGACCTGAGCTAGGCTGCTAGAGGGGGGTGAATAGACGCCACAAATTTTCGACGCTACCATTTTCACCAAAACCCGAACAACTTGACAATTATGTGTACCCATAGCATGCATGACTAAGAGTCATGGAGTATGTGAGAGATTTTGCACTCACAATCCTGATTATCAAGTGTCCAAAAGAGAGGAATCAATTCAAAGCTTGCTTTACAAAAGAAGATCAAGCCAAATGATCAAAGTGACTTCAGAAAAGCAAAAGCAGATTTGTTCTCACTTGGAGGAGATGGATGGTGGCTTTCTGGTGCTCTTCAATTTTTGGGAATTTTTGTCCCTATTCCATAATTAGTCTTGAGCAACTAAGCCAAAAATATCCTCAAAACTCTCAGCAGAAAAAAGATGAAAATTCAAACACCACAAGCTGCTTTCTGAAAAGCAAAAACAGATTCTTTAGAGTTTGTTTCTACTTGGAGCAGAGAGATGATGGCTTTCTGTTGCTCCAAAATTGTGGAGCTTTTTCTCCCTATGAAACCATGAGTCGTGAAGAACTCCACCAAAACCTCCTCAAGAATCCTTGCACGAAAAATATGAAAAATCAAACACCACGAGCTGTCAAGAACTTCGAGCAGAAAGTTTGAGGCTTGGTTTTCACTTCATAGATCCCAAATGAATGAACCAGTGGACTTTAATTTTTACCACTGATGGGTATATGAGTCACGCATCTTTTTCAACTGGAATCATCCCAAAATTATTTTTCTAGATTTTTCTAAAAATCTTTACTGACTGCTACGCAGATGAAAGTTTCTGGACAGATTAGGAACAAGTCAAGAACTTGATCTCTTGCCTCTCATATGGTTGCAAAGTGTGTATCAAATCATATTAGCAATCTCAAGGCATCATAGACCACCAATAACCAGCAAGAAATCATTCATGTAATTCTCAAAACAAGAGCTCCAAAGAGGAAAATGAAAACAAGAAGAAGTAGGAGCAAGTCGACACAAGATATTCATGGAGAAGAATGATTTCATTGCATAGAAGTTGGGGATTACAAACCACAATCCATGTGGTTACAAGCACTCTACGTGCCACCCAAAACACCCAACTCACCCACTCTATTTCTGAAATTTTCAGCTCTAAGGGGATTGAGGAGGTGCTCCCCTCCCCTACCATTTATAGCCCAAGGGTGAGATGCCCTACACCCTAGAGCCTATATCCACCCTTCATTTGAGGATGAGTGGTGTACAATACACACACTACAAGATACACTCCTGAGATGTAATATTCTCCACATATTCCTTCAGAAAATATCTTCGCAACTTCCTCGGTCGCCAGCAAATGCCTGGGCCCACAGGTCAGATAAACTTCGCCATCAGGTTACCGACGCCGCAGCCTCCAACTGCCTTGGATTCCTCTCCATGGTAAGCTTCTCGATTACACCACCTCATGTGACCGCCAGGTCATCGAACCCGGTCGCCTACACACCTCCGGATGCACCAGTGGTGCCTCCAGCTGTCACCGCGAAGCGTCAGCCACATACCCGCCGATACCTGCATCACTGAGGTGAACACACACGAAACCAACACACCATACCTCACCTGCATGGTTAGTTCATCACAAAATTTCCAACATGATAACCCCTTCGTGACATCACAATTAGAAAGCCCTAACACACCACGTGTCAGCTTAACAAATTCCTTCGGACCACGTCCAATCAAACCATTACCTAGCCCAAGCTCAGCACAATGGTCCGGTTCCAATTCCACGGCAATTTCCACTAATGCACCATTTAACATACTTCAAAACACTTCAAATTCCATCTTGTCACATATGTTCATCATCAAACCGGGGTACCCTCCACATGTGTCTCAACACTCCCCCTTGATGATTATATTGACAAACCGTCGAACAATATTTTGATGTTTTTGCATTTGTCAAACAAGGCATGTTGGAAATGCCGAGTCACGCTTGGAGCAAAAGATAGCAACACATGTATTCAAAATCTCCAAGTCGTGAAAGTCAAATCTTTCCAAGAAATCATCCCCATTTTTTTCAAGAAATGCATGTTGATATCTTTTTCAATTCTCCCCCTTTTGGCAATATAGACATCAACAAATTTAAGGGAACAAGCACAAAGCATGATGCAAATGCAAATGTAAGTCCTAAGGAGCTTTGAAAATTATCCATTTGAACGTGAAGCACATGGCAAAGATGTTTGAAGCAATGCAATTTTAGTTCGGTGCTCACAAGTTAAAGAGATGCTAGCAAATCGATTTTTCATATTGAAAGATGTGGCTTAGAAAATCACAATCAAATATCGCGCCATGACAAGGCATAAAGACAACATCAATAGAACACCACATGCAACCTTTTGAAATCCAATTAGCTTCAAATCGACAACTCAACTAATTAGCATTTTCATTTTTTTTAAACACTTTTGAATGCATCCATAGGTTTAAAGCGAGCAATTGCTAGCAAAGTACATCCCAAGGATCACTGGAAATGGCCTCCTAGCTCACTCTCCTCCTGTGTGTGTTTTGCATTTTTTGATTGAATTTAGGCGGGAGAAGCCGCTAGCCGAACAAATGACCGACGGTGCCCAGCATTACACTGAAGGCATCACACATCTACGGTCCTTCGAACTGAGATCCTTATTAATTCTCAGCATGCGTAGTTGTGTACTTTGGGGCTATCAATCGCTTTGTCGTAATAGGAAAGTTATAAAATTATCTTACACGTATGCCATGAAACATGCCATGAGGTGTACGAGATCAAGATGGAATTTCCTCCTCCTTGATAATAGGGGAGATATCTCTAGACCCCTCGGTGTGGATCGATAGGGAAAAGTGCATGGCCATGCCATTGTGATTAAAGAGTTAATCACGATTATATCCATTACATTGACGGGTGAATGGGTCGAGCTATCACAAGGGTGGCACGCATCTTGCTTTGCGCTTGACTAATATTGTGTGGCAAAAGGATCCTATGAGAGTGTATCGAGGTTCAGCTGATTCGATCATTGTGTACATTCGGGGGGTCAATATGTGTACATTCCGGGATTGCGGCCGACCTTGTGCATGAGCCTAATGGGTTACACACGTAACGGGTTGAAACATGTTTGATGGATAGGATCCATTAATGGGTTTTATGCAGATTTGGAACCACTGCGTCCTAATGGCCATTAATGGGTTTTATGCGGATTTGGATCCACTGCGTCCTAATGAGTTCTATTGTAGACGATGCATTAGCACGAGTACTAATGGGCTTCTCTCGTGGAAATATCCATTAGAGCACTCTATAAAAGGGAGAGGTGGGGCATGGGGTGGGTGTGTCTTCCCACCAAGAAACCCTAGCTGCTGTCGCGCCCTCTCCTCAAAAGCCTAGCCGCTGCGCACACGGGTGATAGCACACCAATGTGCGGCGTTCCACTCCTGGACATGTGGATACCGTAGAGGCGTCGTCGCTCCTGCATCCGCGCTGATCAAGAGGATCAGCAACTTCCCCTGCTAACGTGCTCCAAGGGTAACGATCCATGATTCATGACTCGCTTTGTACCTATGTGTTCGCAGCAGAAAAATTTTGTTTTTGGCTAGTGTAGCACCGCATTCTCCTTCAGCCCGTACCCTGCACCGCCAGCCACTGCCGCGCGCTGACGACTAGCGCCGCCTCTGCCGCCAACCGCGCCACCCGCCACCGCTGTACCTCGATCCAGTTTTTGTGGGTTGGGATGAGAGAGTCGGGGAGTTGGGGTGGTTGCTAGTATTAAATAGGGGGTATTTAATGCCGAGACATTTTTTGAATTTGGGTTGGCTAGCTGGTTCGGGCTAACCAACTCGCCCCAAACCGACCCATGGGTAGTTTTTCTTAAACTACCCTACAGGGTAGTATAGGGTTTGTGTGTGTGTCCTTATATATATGTTGCACATAACAATATATGAATGGTAATCCTGTTGCAACACAAAGATAATGATTTACACCCATCTATGCATAGATGAGGACATATATGCAGAAGAACGCAAAGGAATGCTAGAATATATAGTAGCGAGACTAAAGGAAAGGGAAAAAAAAAGGTATAGATAGATAGATATATGCATGTGTTTCTTTGTCAGGTGGCCAAGATATATAATAGTTGAGCGCTAACCATCACTTGGGAGAATATTGACCAATTTTACTGCAGCCACTGCTAACAGTTAAAATCACCATAGATCCCGCACTACAAAAGCAATCATGATGTCTCGTATCCACAACCCGTTAATAGTCGTCATTTTAAAAATCTAGTAGACATCACCTGATGGAAAAGCCTATGCAGTGAAAAAAATCATTGATAGTGTTTGGGTTACTCAATAACGGCGAAAAAACAGTGATCTTCATATGAATAAGTGGTTTATATATGCTATAAACCGAGCAAAGTGATTGGATCGAAAAAAATCCACCGAGAGCATATACATATATATAACATTTCTAATTTTCTTAGGAAATATGATGTTTTTATTGGAAGGAAATATAGAAAAAAACGAAACATATTAAATTTTTCGCAACAAAACAACAGACTAGATATGATTGTCGTGCCGAGAAATGAGCGCACTAGGAGTATACCTTAATCAATGCTTGCGGGCTCTCCTATATTATAAAGTATTATTTCTCTTCGTCATTTATTATGTGAACTACATCGTTCACAAATATAAGTTTGCGAAGAAAATTAAAGCAGAAAATTAAACAAAAAAACTGCCACATAAGAAATGAAATTTTAAGATCGCGGATCATTTTTGTTAAGAAACCAAATATCTAACATAGATGGAAATCATCCATGCTCGGGAAAAAAATGAAAAGCCTCTATCATTCATTTTAGGAAAAAGTCCATTTCAGTTACCTCAACTATCATGAAAGTGCAAAAAAATCACTAAACTATGATTTGATTTGTTTTATATACCTGAAATTTCAATACCGGCTCAAAACCCATCACAACCTGGTTTTCTTAAGTGTTGTGCTGACGTGGCGCCATGTAGTGGCGCTACGTGTCAGCCAAGTCAGCAAAACCACTACTACATGGCGCCACGTCAGCAAAACCATCGAATAAAACAGGGTTATGATGGTTTTTGAGCCGATATTGAACATTTAGGTATGTAAAACAGACAAAATCATACTTTAGGTGGATTTTTGGACTTTCGCGATAATTGGGGTACCTAAGATGGACTTATACCTTCATTTTAGGCCCTGTTCTTTTGAGCTGATCTGAACGGCTGAACGGCTGAAATGACTGAACTTTGAGAGCTTCTAGAGATAGTCTCGAGATTCGGATACATTTCGTTTGACTTGCCTTTTAAAGCGTTAGAACCCACCTTCAAAACAGCGAAAAAAGGACAAAAAAACTCAAAGTATATGAGTTTTAAAATGTAGATAAGTCGTTAAGATGTTAAGACATTAAGCTGTTAAGCTGAAAAGAACTGGGCCTTCATAAAATCGGCCTCTTGTGTGAGTTTGGGCATCGATGTTCCTTTCTATGTACACTCATACAATTTTGATCTTTCATCCAAGTAAAAGAGGATTTGTTAGCCCTCATTTTTATACTTACAAGAGAGCCGCTGTTCACATGCACTAAACCCTGGATCAATACTCTAGTGCGTGCAATACATAGCCGAGTATCATACAGACATACGTTTCATTATTCGGAATATTACATACCTAGTTGCATGACGCGGGCTTAATATTAAGGCACAGTTCTTTTCAGCTTAACGGCTTAACAGCTTAATGAGTTATCTACGTTTTGAAAACACATATTTTTTGGATTTTTTTAGTCCGTTTTTCATTGTTTTGAAGGTGGGTCCTAACGCTTTAAAAAGCAAGTCAAACGAAATGTATCTGAATCTTGTGACTACCTCGAGAAGCTCTCGAAGTTCAGTCATTTTAGTTGTTCAGTCGATCAGCTCAAAAGAACAGGGCCTAAATAAGCCAAGCGACCATATAACTGTGGTAGCAAAAATCATCAGAGTCGGCAGAACATATATAAGATCAACCGAAAAATCCTCTAATGACTATGCATTCCTACAGGCGACCGGAGCAAACCCTAAACCACATCATGACCATCGTAGCCCAGATCATCTCCATGGCACTCGAACAAATCCTTCTGTGTACTTTCATCTAAAAGAGTGGAAGTATGCAAGGTTAGCGTCATCCAAACGCTGGCTAGTTAACACTCCCCTTAATGCACTTAGTGATATGAGGTTTTGAGTGGGGAAGAGGTTCCTTTATTTGCGTAAAACCAATTTTTAAGATGAGTTTAAATTACCCTATCTAGCAATAAGTATTAAAGTTCCTTTTACACAACAAGGAGCTTAGCACCGTAACAAACTCAATCAAAGCACACAACCCAAGCACCAACCGACAGACCTTGACGACCAACCTTAAAATAACCAACTCAAACTCGACCAGTACCCTTGACCTTTACTTTGACCAAACTGCACTTCATGTTGCCCCAATCCATAACCCGCCATCCTTCTGGGATTGGTAATCCCGTTGTGGACCGCACTTGCCATGGCATGCCCGCCTCGGTCTAGGAGGGTTGCCATCCCACATTAGCCTAGCGTCACTCTGGGGAAGTGTGGCCTTCATCACCCTCGGTGATGACCAATGCCGATTGCCGACTGGTAGCTAACCGGGGGTTATCGTCGGCAATGATTATATGGAGCAATGTAGAAGATCCAAACTCGATGGTAGCACAAGACAGGGGTCTTTTTTATACAGGTTTAGGCCCTCGCGGTGGAGGTAATACTCTGGTCCTGGATCAATCGATTCGCCATCCAATTGGAGTCGCGGAGAACATACCGGTGAAAATTCCAAATTTCCTGGTACCTGTGGATTTCGTGGTGCTGGACATGGAAGTAGGCACCAAGACGCCCTCATTCTTGGGAGGCCATTCTTGAGCACGGCGAATGCGACGATTGATGTTGGTGCAGGAGAAATTCAGCTCAACATTAACGGCCGAGATGAAACATTCAACTTCAGGCCAAGAGCTGAACAATGCACACAGGTACGTACATTTCATGGTAAAAATCCTAAACCTGTGCAGGAGGAAACAAGGGCTATACCAAGACCTCAGGTGGAGGGGTTATCGTCGGCAATGCTTATATGGAGCGATGCACAAGATCCAAACTTGATGGTAGCACAAGACAGGAGTCTTTTTTATACAGGTTTAGGCCCTCGCGGTGGAGGTAATACCCTGGTCCTGTGCTCTGGGACTATAATGGTGATCAGATGATCAATGTGGAGGGAGATGTCTCTCCATGGATGGGTGTAGAGATGAAGATGTAGGATGATCAAGATAATGCTTAACCAGGGGGCTCCCTGCCCGCCTTATATAGTGGGGGGCAGGGTTACAAGGTAGAGTCCTGTCAGTTACGAGGTAGGATTCCTATCTCTTTCCTCTAGCCAGATACGCAGTTATCCGGTATTACAATTGTATCTTCCCTATTAGGGATAGACTTCTATCTTTTTATCTTTTCTTGCCGGGCAGGCCTTCTAGAATCCAAGTGGTACACGTCCTTATCCACCCGACTTGGTCCATCCCCTGTTGGGTGGTCTTTTAGGCCCTCCGTGTGGGTACTCGGGTCTATGTTATCCACAGTAGCCCCCGAGTGCTTCATAGTCGAGTTGTTGCTTCTCTCGACCGCACCTTGGATGAGTCATGCTTCATGCCGAGTGCTTGTAGATTGTTGATGCTTCTTTCCGACTGGCTTCTTCCCATTATTTGCGAGGACATTGTGAAGTACTCATAGAGAGTTGTTAGTGATACCCAGCCCGGGATTGCCGGAGTTCCGGCGATTGGCCCATTGTAAGGCGCATCACTTTGATTTAGATGAAGTGGTACTTGTACTCGTCTTGCGATGTACAGCTGGCGACTCAACATGCATGGGGCGTAACATTGGTTTTGGCTGAAGAGCCGAGCGGTGCATGTACCCGACCGGAGTGGGATACAGCTGGTGGCCTCAGAGGGCATACCGTGGTTTTAGCTGAAGAGCCGAGTGGTACCTGTACCCGGCCGGAGTAGGATAGAGCTAGTGGCCCCAGAGAGCGTACCGCATTTTAACCATCTGGTACCTGTACTCATAGAGTAAAGCGATTGGCCCAACAAGGAGCATACCATCCGGATAGGGTTTATCCCAATGATACCTGTATCCGACTGGTGCGGCACACAGCTAGTGTCCCACATGGGGCATATAATTGTTGTCAGCCAAACGGTAACTGTACCCAACCGGAGTGGGATACAGCTGGCAGCCCCACCACAGGGCGTACGTTAAGGATAGAGTTTGGTCGTATGGTATCCATACCCGGGTTTGCGGTGTACACCGTCGGCTCCAAATGGAACGTATCATCAAAACTCAATCCCGACATCACTGGGATCTGATCCTGACATGCAGTGACCAACTAGTGACCCAACATGTGGTACACCAACTAATGACCCGACATCAGTTGCCACTGGTTGTGACGCGCTGCTGGAAGGCCATAGTTAGCACTCAGGGCGCAGGGTGCCCTATGGCCAGAGCCATAAGCATATAGTCATACCGATGTTGGCGTGGGCGAGTAGTTGTGCCATAGATTTGAACGCTCAAGGCACGGGCGTAGGCTCGTAGCCGTGCTAGGCGCTCGCCGAGCCATATCGCTCATTGCACAGGTCCTTCTTACTCGTATACGGAGTCATAGAAGATATTTGATAAGGTAAAAACCCATGAACCCCTGTAGCATGTACATGTAGAATTTAGGAAGCATAATGAAAGCATTTAGATGGAGTAAAATCCAATTGATTTTTTAGATAATTTTTATACTTTTGCTCCATTTCCTTTTTGATTTTTAATTCCTCAAAGTAATCTTCCTTTTGTTAAGCACTCTGCCGACTAGTCTAGCCCCCGGGCGTCGGGAATTGGCTCATGGCTCTTTTCCCAGGGACGCGTATCGAGTGACTAGAGTTCGCGGTTCGTGGGTCAGAGCTTCACTACTCGGAATAACCACTCGAATTCATTTGCGTTAGTTAATAGAAAGAAACAAAAGTGTATGCAAGTGCACCCATTAGGTGTAGCCCCCGACTTACTGCTTAGTTGGAGACCGACTAAGTAGCAAGTCAAGAAACAACTTAGATTTATATGAAAAGATTATGGTAATAAGAACTTAGCTCTAGTGTAGGCGTAGGCATATAGCCGAGTTGTAGACTTGTAGGTATAGACGTGTAGCCGTATCGGGCGCTCGTGGCGCACGATGTCGTACAGCCGAGCTGAAGCCTTGGGCGCTCATATCGCGGACGTAGGCGTGCAGCCGAGTAGCTTGTCACCGAGCCGTAGACCTGGAGCCGTAGGAGTGTATCCGTACAGGGCGCTCATGGCGCGCGATGGCGTACAACCAAGCTGAAGATTTGGGCGCTCATAGCGCGGGCGTAGGCGTGTAGCCAAGTACCTTGTCGCCAAGCCTTAGACTTGAATGTTGTAGGCGTGTTGCCGTACCGGGCACTCGTGGCGCGCGATGGCGTACAGCCGAGCTGATGATTTGGGCGCACATAGCGAGTAGCCGAGTAGCTTGTCGCTGATCCGTAGAATTGGATGCGTAGGCGTGTAGGCGTATGGGGTGCTCATGGCGCGCAATGGTGTATAGCCGAGATGAAGACTGGAACGTTCATAGCGCGGCATAGCCGTGTCGCTGAGTAGCGTCTCGCCGAGCCATAGATTTGTAGGCGTAGGCATGTAGCCGGACCGGGCGCACGTGGCACGCGATGGCGAACAGCCGAGCCGTAGGCTTGCAGGCGTAGGCGTGTAGCCGTATCGGACGGTTGTGGCGCGCGATGGCGTACAGCTGAGCTGGAGACTTAGGCGCTCATAACGCGGGTGTAAGTGTGTAGCTAAGTAGCATGTCGCCGAGCAGTAGACTTGAAGGCGTAGGCGTGTAGCCGCACCGGACGCTCGTGGCGCGATGGCATACAGCCGAGCTCAAGACTTAGGCGCATGTGGCACGGGCGTAAGCGTTTAGCCGAGTGACGGAAGTAGTCGTTCAAGCCTCGATCAACACCGAGCAGCATGCGGCATGGTCGGCGTCGAACAGTACATGCTCGCCGAGGTCTCGGCCGTGGTCGTCGAAGTCGGCCGTTGTCGTAAATGATCTCCACGCGGCTTGCTGGTCTTCAACGTCCGACGAGATGTTGCACAACTGATGTGACCATGCACATCATAGGTATGAACAATACAACATCGCTATGGATTCCATTAGCTACTCCCTCAACTAGGTCGCCGTCAAGATTTTCTTCCGCATGGACGTCGACGAGCTTGCGATCGTCTACTTCATATGCGACCTCTTCATCTACTACAAGTTGGTGACACATGACGACATCCTCTACTACATCTGCACTGCTACGATGACTATGTCTATATGTCTTCGTCTACCGTCTCCATGGCCAGATCGTGTAGGCGGCCGACAAGCTTGTTGTGTTACATCGTCGCCGCCAGCAGGTCGACCTCCACCATGGCCGCCTCCCCAAGCTCAAAATGTATTCAAGAAAGACGCCTCTCCACCACCTCGACGACCTCAGTCCCAAACACCCATGTTGCTCAAGGCCCAACTAAAGATCAAACTCAATTTGTCGTCCACGAGCCCAGTTCAGCCACCAGGAGCAGTCTAACTTAAAATGATCATAACTCGGTCAAACGAAGTTTGTTTTGGATGTTCTTGGTATGCACGGACAAGCCCACGACGAGAGCTTTTCAATGGATCCAGTTTGAGGCCCAAATTCTATCAGAATCAACGGGAATCACGAAATCAAAAGGACGTCAAAATCTGCCGGGGTGCTGCGCCGCCTCCACTTTGGGCCCGTGGCCCATGTAACCCTAGGGTTGAGCGCCCCAAACCCTAACCATCGCTATATATTCAGTAGCCGTCATCGTTTAGACTTGGGTTTTGCTTAGATAAATTTTCTGCCATCGTAGTATCGCCGATATTCCGTTTGTCGAACCCCAAATTCGTGATCTTAATATATATTCGTAATTTCATATTGCTTCTTCGTTCTTGCTTGTGTTCTCGATTCGCTTGCAGGAACTAGCCTTCATGGTGAGGTCGACCGTGCGCTCGTGTGGTTGATAACGAACGGAGACGGTGGTGTAGCGATTGCAGGCCTAGATCGGTGCTGATCAAGGTCGGATCGTCAACGTCGAGTTCTCCACTAATTGTGTATATCCATACCTGTCGGAAGATCGGGATTCCATCCCCATCAACGACCAATCCTCACGCCGTGGTTGGCAGCGACGAGCTTTACGAGCTCGTCGAAATTGGCGACCTCTCTGTCTTCATACAGTAGCGCATCGCTGAGCCGTAGATTGGAGGCTTAAGCGTGTAGCCATACCAGGCGCTCATGGCGCTAGATAGCGTACAGCAGAGATGAATACTTGGGCGCTCATAACGCTGGTGTAAGCGTGTAGCTGAGTAGCATCTCGCCGAGCCGTAGACTTGGAGGCGTAGGCGTGGAGCCGTACCGGACGCTCGTGGCGCGCGATGGCGTACAGCAAAGCTGAAGACTTGGGTGCCTGTGGCACGGGCGTAAGCGTGTAGCAGAGTGACGGAAGTAGTCGTTCAAGCCTCAATCAACACCGAGCAGCAAACGCCATGGTCGGCGTCGAACAGCACATGCTCGCCGAGGTCTCAACCGTGGTCGTCAAAGTCGGCCGTAGTCGTAAATGATCTCCACTCGGCTTGCCGGTCTTCAACGTCCCACGAGATGTGGCACGACCAATCCTCACGCCGTGGTTGGTAGCGACGAGCTTTACGAGCTCGCCGAAATTCATGACCTCTCTGTCTTCATACAGGTGCCACGGTCGCATCCGAACTCAGATTTAGACATTCTTGAATTCGTTGGAAAGATAACGATATAAGCTTTCTAACACATCTTATATCACCCCGAAACTCCTTCTAAGTCAATGGAAAATCATGATACAAGTTCCATCTAGATTATGAACGAGAATAGTTCGCATCTTCTTGTCACGTTCGTCTCGCCTTCTAGAGTCTGAGTGGTACATGTCCTTATCCACGTGACTTGGTCCATCCCCTGTAGGGTGGTCTTTTAGGCCCTCCGTGTGGGTACCCGGGGTCTATGTTATCCACACCGGTCCCTATCGAGAGTGGTCCCAGAGGGCCGCCACAGAGCGCTCACAGCTAGCGATCCGAACCTCGTACTCCGCGCGATGGCCACGCATTGTGTTGGATCCATCTCTCAGATGGTAGCGATCTCCCCGCTACGTGTGTTCTTCCACGCTCCTCCTAAGTAAGCCCTGGCTAAACCAAGAACAAGGCATCTCGTGCCTTAATCATCCATCAGGATGTCATCCATGGGGAACTCACCAACTAAAATATCTCTACATCCACGGTCATCGACCTTAACATACCTGAACTATCCCGACCAACTAACCAAACCGGACCAACACACACCACTTAGCTATAACCACACACAACACCCAGCCAATCATGCATCTATTAGCCCTAACTGTCACGTGTCATAACCTTTTTAAATGATTGAATGACTGCTGAATATTGGTTCACCATTTCGTGGCTAACCGCCAGAAGATTTGTTTAAGCCTAAGCAAGTCTAAGTATGTCTTTACCCATTAGGTAGGGTTAAAGTTGTTACCAGATTATTATTAGGCTAACAAGGACATGACAATCAAGGCAGACATAAGGGCTAGATAATGCAAGCACAGGCATGTATATTTATATGATTTAACAAGTAGGCAGGTAATAAACATGCACTTTGATAATAAACAATATAGTTTGGGAAAACTAGGTAATGAACATGATTATATCGATTTTAGTCCACACTAGGGAGAGTCGCAATCTTTCCCTAATAGGGGTAAACATCTAAAGAGTAAGTGTTAACTAGCCTGGACCACTAGTATCCCAACCGCGGATCTTTATTTGCCTTGATATCCTCCTTAACCCATGGGGTCTACCGCCAAGAACCAAATAACATAGACAAACACTAAGTTGTGGGGAAAACATGATGTATGATATGCAATCGCATTCTACGCACTTAATAATGAGTCTACGTAGGCTACTTTAGCATCTTTACGGTATTCCTACCAAGAGAATTCCATGAGTTTCTATAAAGAGATAGATTTTATAAAAAAGGCTCACGGGTGCGGTATAACGTCATCGAGGTTGTGCGACTAAGGATACTAATGCATGAAATGCTCCGGACTAAAATGTGTCATATTTCCTGATTAAGTTCCCTTATCGAGATTTAATCTTACGTTTGAAAAATAGGTGTACGTGTTGTATTTTGGATTCAAGTGAGAGCTATGATAATCCCGTGTGCCTAGGTTATTCTCGTCCATTAGTTAGGATACCCAACTTAGTTCTAGTTTTTATTAACAATCAATTCATCTTGAGTTACTTACTATATAGAGAATATTGCGTAGGTTCACTAATCACTTCCTAGAGGAAACCTACGAGTGGTGCTTAGATTAATTATAGTGTCTCCAAATTTCTTTAGTATTAATTATTAAATTTTCTAGGAATTTCGGAGGTGTCTAAAGGTTCTTAATCCATTATAAAATACGAAAAGTTGTCATTGGGCTTGATACGATTTTATTATTCGCAGTTTTGCAACTACACTATCAATTGTGATAATTGTCCTATGTAGAAAACCCTTGTAGTATTGGTGTACTTAGGGTTATTCGGACGACATACGATGACGATGCTTCGTCGAATTACTCTCCGACAATATAAAGTAAACTGGTGATGGCCTTTTCTAACTTTCTCTAGTTAAAAGGCATTATCTAGGTGTTATGGTAATTTATTATAATTTTCTAGGGTCGGCATCTATATTTATTAATATAGAATTCACTAATCCTTTTATTGTGTTTTGCCTAATGATTCATTTAATAACTTATATGGGCAAGAGTTAGTTTTTCGTAACTTTCTATAGTTATTAAAATACTTTTACACTCTGTGGTAGTTTATCAAGAATTCCTTTTCCTTATAGGAATTCTACTCATTTTTATTAGACAGTGTCATTTATTCCATTATAGTGGTTGTTTTCATAATTTTGTAAAATCCAGAACAGACTTGCCTATTTTTTTGAATTTTTCTAGATTTTTGGGAACCTCTAGCTATTTTAAATAATTCTATAACCATTTTTGTATTTAAATAAACTGTTAAATCGGTGGAAATTGGTTAAATCCCTTCGGGCCGAAAAAGGGAATGAGCCGGCCCAGCTATGGATTTGGCCCACGACCCAAGTACGCATGCGCCTGCACCAGCCAGCAGCGGCTAGGCCGGAGGCGTATTTTCACGGGGCGTTATCGCGAGGAGAACGCGCCCTATCCAGTGGCGTCTCCACTTAAACTTCCCAGTGGGGCAAGGGCCCACATGACAGAGGCGTAGAGCCACAATTAAATCCCGTGCGCCCAGGGGCTCTACTAGATTACGGGACCCGCACGTCAGTGGCTTAACGGCCTCATATCCGCACGAATCTTGGCGCAGAATCGATGGCTCTCCGTCATCGTGTTCCTCAAGACAGGCAACGTGGCCGACGGCGGCGCTACGGTCACCTACTGGCCAAGAGCATTCACGCTCCGGTATCTACGGCTCCTAGTGGACCTACGACGCACGCGCCGAGGCCGGAGATGGTCGGACGCGGCGGCGTGACGGTGGCGGCAGAGCCGAAGGCTCACCGGAGTTGCCTGCCCAGACACGCTATGAACATGAACGGGGACCTCAAGGAGGGATTGACGGTGCTCATCGTGATCATGGACGAGCACGCGGCGGAGTGGAGGTGGCTGGCGACGAGGATCCTGGCAGCAACAGAAACAGGCCGTCGCGAGCACGTCACCTCCGAGCAGCTCCCCTGAAATTCATCGAGGGGACATGCCTAAGCGGCCATTCGCGAGCTGTCCACTGGGACGCCACATATTGGCTGTCCACTGGACAATTTGGGGTCATTTTCCACAAAGCGAAATAGAAATGAACGAATACAGCTGAGCTGGAGACTTGGGCGCTCATAACGCGGGTTTAAGTGTGTAGCTGAGTAGCGTGTCGTCGAGCCGTAGACTTGGAGGCGTAGGCGTGTAGCCGTACCGGGCGCCCGTGGCACGCGATGGCGTACAGCCGAGCCGTAGACTAGCAGGCGTAGGCGTGTAGCCGTATCGGACGCTTGTGGCGCGCGATGGCGTACAGCTGAGCTGGAGACTTGGGCGCTCATAACGCGGGTTTAAGTGTGTAGCTGAGTAGCGTGTCGTCGAGCCGTAGACTTGGAGGCGTAGGCGTGTAGCAGCACCGGACGCTCATGGCACGCGATGGCATACAGCCGAGCTGAAGACTTAGGTGCATGTGGCACGGGTGTAAGCGTGTAGCCGAGTGACGGAAGTAGTCGTTCAAGCCTCGATCAACACCTAGCAGCAAGCGCCATGGTCGGCGTCGAACAGCACATGCTCGCCGAGGTCTCGGCCGTGGTCGTCGAAGTCGGCCGTATTCGTAAATGATCTCCACGCGGCTTGCTGGTCTTCAACGTCCCACGAGATGTTGCACGACTAATGGGACCATGCACATCATAGGTATGAACAATACAACATCGGTATGGATTCCATCAGCTACTCCCTCAACTAGGTCACAGTCAAGATTTTCTTCCGCATGGACGTCGACCAGCTTGCGATCGTCTACTTCATATGCGACCTCTTCATCTACTACAGTTGGCGACACATTATGACATCCTCTACTACATCTGCACTGCTACGATGACTATGTCTACATGTCTTCGTCGACCGCCTCCTTGGCTAGGTAGTGTAGGTGGCCCACAAGCTTGTTGTGTTACATCGTCGCCGCCAGTAGGTCGACCTCCACCATGGCCGCCTCCCCAAGCTCAAGATGTATTCAAGAAAGGCGCCTGTCCACCTCCTCAACGACCTCAAGCCCAAACACCCATGTTGCTCAAGGCCCAACTAAAGATCAAACTCAATTTGTCGTCCACGAGCCCAGTTCGGCCACCAGGTGCAGTCCAACTTGAAATGATCATAACTTGGTTATACAAAGTCCGTTTTGGATGTTCTTGGTATGCACGGACAAACTCACGACGAGAGCTTTCCAATGGATCTAGTGTGAGGCCTAAATTCTATCAGAATCAATGGGAATCACGAAATCAAGAGGACATCAAAATTTGCCAGGTGCTGCGCCACCTCCACTTTGGGCCCGTGGCCCATGTAACCCTAGGGTTGAGCGCCACAAACCCTAGCCGTCGCTATATATTCAGTAGCCATCATCGTTTAGACTTGGGTTTTGCTTAGATAATTTTTTTGCCATCGTAGTATCGCCGATATTCGGTTTGTGGAACCCTAAATTTGTGATCTTAATATATATTCGCAATTTCAGATTGCTTCTTCTTCATTCTTGCTTGTGTTCTCGATTTGCTTGTAGGAACTAGCCTTCGTGGTGAGGACGGCCGTGCACTTGCGTGGTTGATAACGAACGGAGACGGTGGTGTTGCGATTGCAGGCCTAGATCGGTGCTGATCAAGGTCGGATCGTCAATGTCGAGTTCTCCACTAATCGTGTGTATCCATACTTGTCGGAAGATCGGGATTCCGTCCCCATCAACGGCCAATCCTCACGCCGTGGTTGGCAGCGACGAGCTTTACGAGCTCGCCGAAATTGGCGACCTCTCTGTCTTCGTACAGTAGCGTATCGCTGAGCCGTAGACTTGCAGGCTTAAGCGTGTAGCCATACCAGGCGCTCGTGGCGCGCGAAAGCGTATAGCAGAGATGAATACTTAGGCACTCATAACGCGGATGTAAGCATGTAGCTGAATAGCATGTCGCCGAGCCGTAGACTTGGAGGCGTAGACGTGGAGCCGCACCGGACGCTCGTGGCGCGCGATGGCATACAGCCAAGCAGAAGACTTGGGCGCATGTGGCACGGGCGTAAGCGTGTAGCCGAGTGACGGAAGTAGTCGTTCAAGACGGAAGTAGTCGTTCAAGCCTCGATCAACACCGAGCATCAAGCGCCATGGTCGACGTCGAACAGCACATGCTCGCCGAGGTCTCAGCCGTGGTCGTCGAAGTCGGCCGTAGTCGTAAATGATCTCCATACGGCTTGCCGGTCTTCAACGTCCCACGAGATGTTGCACGACCAATCCTCACGCCGTGGTTGGTAGCGATGAGCTTTACGAGCTCACCGAAATTCGTGACCTCTCTGTCTTCATACAGGTGCCACGGTCGCATCCGAACTTGGATTTAGACATTCTTGAATTCGTTGGAAAGATAACGATATAAGCTTTCTAACGCATCTTATATCACCCCGAAACTCCTTCTAAGTCAATGGGAAATCGTGATACAAGTTCCATCTAGATTATGAACGAGAACAGTTCGCATCTTCTTATCATGTTCGTCTCGTGGTTCATGAAGCCAGCGTCGCACGATGGACACCATGATCGACGAGTCCTAGTGATTTGCTGCTGATGACGGTCACCACCTGAGATTCGTTCTTCATCGGGACCTCACCATATCCGAGTCGGGAATTAAGCCCCTAGCGCACTTCTCGACGGTAAGCGGCGGTGGTGTTCCCCAGCATGACCGGGAGTCCGAGTGAAGCGCGGTTGAATTCCCTCCCGGATCAGATCTTCTCCGACTCCGAAAGAGTGGATCTTGATGTCTTGGTGAAGTCCTTGGTTGAGTTCTCACCGTATCCGAGTCGGAAATTGGGCCCACGGCACACCACTCGGGAGTATGTGACGGCGGTGTTTCTCGACCTGAATGGGAGTCCAGACGATGTGATGTCTATGTTAACCTTAGACTTACAGATCCGAGAGTCCGGAAGAAGTGTTGGTCTTCGATTGTTTGGAGAAGCTCCATGATGATCCTTGCTGTCCTTGGAGGTGTGCCACGGCCTATCCGCGTACCGCAGCCTCCGCAGATGGGCTTTACGAGCTTGCTGAGATTCGCGATCTTCCCACGCAGTCTGCCTTCAAATGGACGCTCCGGACACATCCAGACTCCGTTTTGGGCATTCTATGACTTCACGGAAAGCTGACAAAATTATCTTTCCAACGCATCCAGTCTCATCCTGAAATTCTATCTGGATCAACGGCAATGGAAGAAACAAGATCATGTCCAGAATCTGTCATCCGGACCTCGCCGTATCCGAGTCAGAAATTGAGCCTTTGGCGTACTACTCATGAGTAGATGGCCGTGGCCTTCCCCGACCCGAGTGGGTGGTGTTGTTATAGTTCCCCCAGATTGGATCTGATCTCAATCCGAGAGGTAAAGTTCGCCGAAGTCGTTGATGACACAGTCGGGTCCTGAAGCGGAAAGCCTGACCGGGCGCGGAGACAACGGCGACTTCGTTGATCGACGCCATCGAGCTTGATGAGATTGATCTTGACGCTGCCCCTACCAGGCGAGCCAACTGTCGACTGGTAGCTAACCGGGGGTTATCGTCGGCAATGATTATATATGGGGCGATCCACAAGATCCAAACTCGATGGTAGCATAAGACAGGGGTCATTTTTATATAGTTTCAGGCCCTTGCAGTGGATGTAATACCCTAGTCCTGTGCTCTGGGATTTTAATGGTGATCCTGATGATCAATGTGGAGGGAGATGTCTCTTTATTGATGGGTGTGGAGATGAAGATGTAGGATGATCATGGTAATCTTGAACTAGGGGTCCCGCTACCCGCCGTATATAGTTGGGGACAGGGTTACAAGGTACAGTCCTGGTTGGTTACGAGGTAGGATTCCTCTCTTTCCTCTAGCTAGATGCGTAGCTATCCGGTATTACAATTGTATCTTTCCTATTAGGGATAAACTTCTATCTTTATGTCTTTCCTTGCCAGCGGGCCTTCTAGAGTCCGAGTGGTACACGTCCTTATCCATGTGACTTGGTCCATCCCCCCTGTAGGGTGGTCTTTTAGGCCCTCCGTGTGGGTACCCGGGGTCTATGTTATCCATACCGGTCCCCATCGAGAGTGGTCCCAGAGGGCCTCCACAGAGCGCTCACAACTAGTGATCCGAAACTCGTACTCCGCGCGATGGCCACGCGTTGTGTTGGATCCATGCCTCAGATGGTAGCGATCTCCCCGCTACGTGTGTTCTTCCGCGCTCCTCTTAGGTAAGCCCTGGCTAAACCAAGCACAAGGCATCTCGTGCCTTAATCATCCATCAAGATGTCATCCATGGGGAAACTCACCAACTAAAATATCTCTACTTCCACGGTCATCGACCTTACCATACCTGAACTATCCCGACCAACTAACCAAACCGGACCAACACACCACTTAGCTATAACCACACACAACACCCAGCCCAACATGCATCTATTAGCCCTAACTGTCACATGTCATAACCTTTTTAAATGATTGAATGACCGGTGAATATCGGTTCACCGTTCCGTGGCTAACCGCCAGAAGATTTGTTTAAGCCTAGGCAAGTCTAAACAGGTCTTTACCCATTAGGTAGGGTTAAAGTTGTTACCAGACTATTATTAGGCTAACAAGGACATGACAATCAAGGCAGACATAAGGGCTAGATAATGCAAGCACAGGCATGTATATTTATATGATTTAACAAGTAGGCATGTAATAAGCATGCACTTTGATAATAAACAATATAGTTTGGGAAAACTGTGTAATGAACATGATTATATCGATTTTAGTCCACACTAGGGAGAGTCGCAATCTTTCCCTAATACGGGTAAACATTTAAAGAGTAAGTGTTAACTCGCCTGGACCACTTGTATCCCAACCGCGGATCTTGATTTGCCTCGATATCCTCCTTAACCCATGGGGTCTACCGCCAAGAACGAAATAACACCGACAAACATTAAGTTGTGGGGAAAACATGATGTATGATATGCAATCGCATTCTACGCACTTAATAATGAGTCTACGTAGGCTACTTTAGCATCTTTACGTTATTCCTACTAAGAGAATTCCATGAGTTTCTATAAAGAGAAAGATTTTATAAAAAAAGGCTCACAGGTGCGGTATAACGTCATCGAGGTCGTGCGACTAAGGATACGAATGCATGAAATGCTCCGGACTAAAATGTGTCATATTTCCTGATTAAGTTCCCTTATCGAGATTTAATCTTACGTTCGAAAAATAGGTGTACGTGTTGTATTTTGTATTCAAGTGAGAGCTATGATAATCCCGTGTGCCTGGGTTATTCTCGTTCATTAGTTAGGATACCCAACTTTGTTCTAGTTTTTATTAACAATCAATTCATCTTGATTTACTTACTATATACAGAATATTGCGTAGGTTCAATAATCACTTCCTAGAGGAAACCTACGAGTGGTGCTTAGATTAATTATAGTGTCTCCAAATTTTTTTGGTATTAATTATTAAATTTTCTAGGAATTTCGGTGGTGTCTAAAAGTTCTTAATCCATTATGAATCCCCATTATAAAATACGAAAAGTTTTCATTGGGCTTGATACGATTTTATTATTCCCAATTTTGCAACTACACTATTAATTGTGATAATTGTCCTATGTAGAAAACCCTTGTAGTATTAGTGTACTTAGGGTTATTCGTACGACATACGATGACGATGCTTCATCGAATTACTCTCCTACAATATAAAGTAAACTAGTGATGGCCTTTTCTAACTTTCTCTAGTTAAAAGGCATTATCTAGGTGTTATGGTAATTTATTATAATTTTCTAGGGTCGGCATCTATATTTATTAATATAGAATTCACTAATCCTTTTATTGTGTTTTGCCTAATGATTCATTTAATAACTTATATGGGCAAGAGTTAGTTTTTCGTAACTTTCTCTAGTTATTAAAATACTTTTACACTCTGTGGTAGTTTATCAAGATTTTAAAGAGTCAAAACCCCTATTTTAATAATCCATAATTCATTTAGCCCTTTATTGGGATTTTCTAAAATAAGAGAATTGCAACTCCCTAATGAATACAGTGGTTAAATTAGTCGCAACGGATGGTTTTATATTTTTATAAGGTTCTATATCTATTAAGGCATTTATTTACCTATTATATTTTATGATAATCTTATACAGTCAGATTCATTATTTAATTTAAACAAAATCACCCAATTTCTAGTTTAATCCTTTTCCTTATAGGAATTCTAATCATTTTTATTAAACAGTGTCATTTATTCCATTACAGTGTTGTTTTCATAATTTTGTAAAATCCACAACAGACTTGCCTATTTTTTTGAATTTTTCTAGAATTTTTGGGAACCTCTAGCTATTTTAAATAATTCTATAACCATTTCTGTATTTAAATAAACTGTTAAATCGGTGGAAATTGGTTAAATCCCTTCGGGCCGAAAAACAGAATGAGCCGGCCCAGCTATGGATTTGGCCCACGACCCAAGTACGCATGCGCCTGCACCAGCCAGCAGCGGCTAGGCCGGAGGCGTATTTTCACGGGGCGTTATCGCGAGGAGAACGCGCCCTATCCAGTGGCGTCTCCACTTAAACTTCCCAGTGGGGCAAGGGCCCACATGACAGAGGCGTAGAGCCACAATTAAATCCCGTGCGCCCAGGGGCTCTACTAGATTACGGGACCCGCACGTCAGTGGCTTAGCGGCCTCATATCCGCATGAATCTTGGTGCAGAATCGATGGATCTCCGCCATCATGTTCCTCAAGACAGGCGACATGGCCGACGGCGGCGCTACGGTCACCTACTGGCCAAGAGAATTCACGTTGCGGCATCTACCGCTCCTAGTGGACCTACGACGCACGCGCCGAGGCCGGAGATGGTCGGACGCGGCGGCGCGACGGTGGCGGCAGAGCCGAAGGCTCGCCGGAGTTGCCTGCCCATACACGCTATGAACATGAACGGGGACCTCAAGGAGGGATTGACGGTGCTTATCATGATCACGGACGAGCAAGCGGCGGAGTGGAGGTGGCTGGCGACGAGGATCCCGGCGGCAACATAAACAGGGCGTCGCGAGCACGTCACCTCCGGGCAGCTCCCCTGAAATTGATCGAGGGGACATGCCTAAGCGGCCATTCGCGATTTGTCCACTGGGACGCCACACATTGGCTGTCCACTGGACAATTCGGGGTCATTTTCCATAAAGCGAAATAGAAATGAGCGAATTATCGTCCAAATTCTTTACGCGCTGTGTTTTACCCGAACGGGTGACGTACGGCTAGCTTACTGATTGGTTCGATGTAATATAAATCAATTACAATAAATATTATATTAAACTTTATATATAAATTGCACCTAAAATTATATGGCAAAGCATTACATTTGCATTATCTATTTTCGCTATTTTCTAAATTTTGTAATTTTTTAATTATCACTAATTGCAAAACTAATTAAATGTTATATTAAAATTTATATATAAATTGCACCTAAAATTAAATGGTAAAGCATATCAATTGCATTATTTATTTTCGTTATTTTCTGATTGTTTTTATTGCCGTCGAGACTACACAACAGTGATTTAAAAAAGAAAGCGCGAAGAATCGACACATACCTTCGATGACGAGACGGCTGGGCGGCGGCTTGGGCTAGACGGGACGGCGGCGCGGTTGGCGCAGGGGCGCGGGTGCAGCGGCGGCGCTGGTGGGCGACGGTCGAGCGGCCCGGCAGTGCGGGCGGCGCGGAGGTGCGGGAGCGCAGGGACGCGGAGGCGCGAGCGGCGCGGGGGCACGGAGGCGAGCGGCAGGCGCGGGACAGCGGCGCAGGCGACGCGGGACAAGGACTGAGGCAAAATTTGCCCAAGTCCTAGCACGGTTCCCTTATATTCTCTGTTCTACTGTCACCAGTCACCGCCCAGACAAAGCACTCCACGTGTCACAATGTGAAAGGCCGTGAGCTATCTCGACGGCTGTTAGCCGTCGAGATAACTTGCCTGCCCCGCGCGGCCGTTGGGAGAGCTCTATCTCGACGGCCTGAAGCCATGGAAAGAGCCTATAACGACACCCCTCCAGTCGGTGTGTTCCACTTGGCAGGATATGAAGCGTCGCAACAAATCTCTACGACCACGGACCGTCGAGAAAACGTGCCTGCACCGTTTCACCGCTGGGGCAACCTTTCTCGACCGTTCTGGACGGCTTTAACCGTCGAGACAAGCTGACAAGGGCACGATAGGCCTTAGGCCCGCCGAGTCTGGACGGCTACAAGCCGTCGAGAAAACCCATCAAGATGACGTGGTCCAGTGGTCCTATTTATCTCGACGGCCAGCGGCCGTCGAGAGAGACCCCTATCCGTCGGGTGCTGGCTGACACTATCTCGACGGCTCATTATCGTTAGCCAACGAGAAAGAGCTATCGCAATGGTTTGCATTGACTATCGTCGTTAAATCCTGTATCGATGGCCTTTACATATGCCGTCGAGACTGGCATCAATCTCGACGGCTAGTATAGCACCCCCACTTCGGTGGTCAACATAGCCTATTTAATTTTTAAAATATTTTTAAAAATCTTTTGTCGACTGGTGACTAACTGGGGGTCACCGCCGGCAATAAATTTGTACAAGGGGACGCTAATTAAGAACCAAGCCAGATGGCAGTACAAGACCGGGTTATACACGTTTGGGCCCTCAGCACCGAGGTAATACCGTACTTCCTGTGCTCTGGGATTATGATTGATCAAGATGCGATATGCAAGATCACCAAGGCGATTACAGCGTATGCTCTATGAGATGAATCCTATGCCTATGGCCTCTACCCCCTCCCTTTATATAGTGTAGGGGAAGATAGAGTTACAAGGTAGCATGTGATATACGGCACCTAATTCTGTTATGTTACATGTCATGCATGTGTTGATCTCCTAATTACATGGAGATTGATCATATCCTCGGGAACTTCCTTAGAGCTTATAGCACGTGTAACCCGAGTGGTCTTTATCCCTAATCGGCCGACTTAGGTCATCCCCCATCTGCTCCCTTATGGGCCTTCTAGAGGATACCCGGGGCCCATGTAGTCCACAGTAGCCCCCGAGTGCTTTACGATCGAGCCAGATGTCCAGCCGACTGTTTTCACCAATATCTCCTGTAATCTGAAAAGAGATTGTAAAGAACTAAAGAAATCTCAAGTTTTAGTGTTGAAGCAATGCCTAGATTGGTAATACCAAACTCCAGCTTCTCTCGGCCCATTGGGCACATCACCTCAACAGATGAATTCGGCTACTTGGCATCCACTCTTGCTTTGCAAAAGCTGCAATTGACCCATCCTGGGCATGCCTTAAGCCACGCCATTACAACTTTTGTCTTGCTGCATGCTGTAATTTAAGCGTTTCAAGACGTAAGAACCAGCACTCGGCCCAGCATGGGGCGCACCTTTTAGCCGGTGGTACCTGTCCCGACCAGAGAAGGGATCAGCTTTAGGCCCATAGGGGCGTACCGATTGGATACAGTTTGACCGAGAGGTACTTGTATCCGGGTAGCAGTATACAACTAGCGACCTTAAAAAAGCCATACCTCTGAAACTGTAACCAAATTTCACCAACACCCAACCTCGAGCATGCGAAGCTGGCTAGTGACCCAACATGGGATATGCCGTGAAATATTTTTCATTTTGGCGCTTCCGGTCATATGCCCTCCAGGGTGTACCGAGGCCGAATTAGGCTAGATGTTCACACTTTGCCACCGTTAGGGGCGTGTTAAGAAAGCCTATTAAGGGGATCGTCCTTTGCAGTTTGAGGCCAAGCCCAATAAGGGGAGGCGAAGCGTTTTCGCGCATTTTCTCACATAGCCGGAACGACACGCGTTTCCCTTTTCTCACACAGCCGGAACGACACGCGTTTCCGCCGGGAAACGTATCTGTATCCACTTCCGTCCCATCGCCATGATGGTTTTACTGTGTTTGAAATGGATTACAATGCGCGTCCTTTGAACTTCTCCTGTGTATAAAATAAACTCCAGGGGCAATGTACTACTTCACAGCTTGCGAGTCTTCGAGTCTTCTTCTCAGCGAAACCCAAAAACTCTCCGCTTTTCCCTCTCGAGAGCAATGGCAAACTTCGCCGAAGAAGTGGACGAGTGGGTCGCTGATGCCGCTGCCGAGGCCGAAGCCCAAGCCGCCGCCAAAGCCGCCACGGACGAGTTCTGGAGGGATTACGCCCAGGTTACTGCGAAGGTCCGCGCGGAGGAATCCATCGAGGTTCTAATCCGCGGGTTTCCGCAGCTCTACAAGGTGCGCATCCCACTCAGGGACGCACTGGCCGCAGCTCTCCTCGCCGACGGGTGGTTCTGAAGCGCCTTTAGTAGGCGCTTCACCTTCCCGCCGGGAGGATTTCTCTTTCTTTTGCTCCTCCGCGAGCCAGCAACGAGCCCTAGCTCGATGTGCTGCGCCGCGGAGATATGTAATCAGGCCTAAGAGCCTTTGAATGAAAATCTTTTGGGAAATCCACACGCCTTCATTCAGTTTCTTGCTTCAATATTGAATCCGCAACGACATTGCTTCATCCGAGTAGTTAGGACGGCACGCTCCCAGACCGGCGCTCAACGCATACGCGGACCTCTCAGGAGGAATCACTCGGCCACCCGAGTGGTTATCCGAGTCCTTCTCGAAAAGGCCACATCCAGCGCTAGACAAAGGCCCGGCCCAGAATGCGAAACGCTGCCCGTTGCGATAAATTAGGAACAGGGGAAGAAATTGGTTCACCTCGCCCACTTTTCGCGCCAGTCTCCATCGCAACCTCCGCCGCCACCGTCTCTGATCTGCAATGGCTCCCCCATCTCCTGCTGCCCCAAAGATAACCAAGAGCGGCAAGGAGTGGATGAAGTCGATTACGACCAAATGGAGGTTGCAGCAGCTTGTCTCCATCGGCGTGCTCCCCAGCGAAGAATTCATCGCATGGCGCCCTGCCGCCGGCGAGTCCTGCCCCACCCCTCGCTCCGATGAGGTAGTGGTCTTCGAGTCCTTCTTCCTCCGTGGCTTCTGCTTCCCTTGCTCTCCTTTCTTTCGGGGATTACTGCATTTTTACGGGATCGAGGTCTCTCATCTGAACCCCATTTCCATCTTTCAAATTGCAATTTTTGTCCATATCTGTGAGGCTTATCTCGGGATCGCCGCTCACATCGATCTCTTTAGATATCTTTATCTCCTCAAACCTTTTCCCAACAAGAACTTTCCCATAGCCGCCGGCGGCGCGGGATTTCAACTGCGGGAAGGGGCCAGGAAATCTTATTTTGACCTTCCTCTTGGAACCTCCAACAAGGGTTGGCACTCAGAGATGTTCTACTGCGTCAATTCTCCTCCAGTCCTCCCCTCATTCTCCGGAGAGTGCCCCACGGTTCACCCCTCCTGGTCTTCTCCTCTCGCCGATGGCGAAGGAAGCCAAGTAAAGGAGCTCCTTGTTCTCCTCCATAGACTGAAGTCTACCGGGCTGACCGGCATTGGTGTGGTCTGGAACTACACCCAGCGCTGCATCCAGCCCATCAAGGAAAGGGTGCATCTCACCTTCGATTATTCGGGGCCCCAAGATGCCACTCGGGAGACTGAAGACCCGATTTCGCAGAAAGAAATCGTCAGCCGAGTGACTGAGCTCTTCGCCCCGGGCTCAGAAATAGTCCACTCAGACTGCACGGGCGCCTATCGCTTATCGTATCCTCGTCCAGCGGTAAGTGAAAGATTCTTCTCAACTCAACCGTGGTTTTCCGAAACGTAATCATAATCATGTCGATCTGATCTTTATGCAGGGCGCGCAGCGTTCTTCTCGAACTATCCAGTCCCGGAAGCCCCCAGCCACAAGGAGGCATCGCGCAAGCGTCCTGCAAAGGACTCGGCCGATTTTCCTCCCGCTAAGAAAGGCAAAGGGGTCGCCCCAAGGGACTCGGATGAAGAAGACGATGATGATGACGTGCCGCTCCTGCGTCACCGCCGCCCAGCCCCGAAGCCGTCTCCGGCTCAAGCCGAGCGGCCACCAAGCCCTCTGTCTCCCCGATCCGCTAGCCCAGGGGCCGCGTCGAAGGCGAAGAAGGCCTCCAGCTCCTGCCCAAGTGATTCGGGCATCCGAATTGGATTCAAGTTTAGGTCATCGCAAAGGTATCCCCTCGGAATTCTGTCCCTTCGCAATTTCGCAAAGGAAATAGTGTCTTGAAAGAGTCTCCGAATGTTTATAAGAAGCCCTTCATGGATGATACGCCAAGCGACCGTGGCACAAAGACGCCAGCTCCGACGCCTCCAAGGTTTGATCACCAAGCCGAGGCCCAATCAGCAGCGAGCCGGGCGACCTCACCCCAAGCACCGGCGACCCCTCGGCGAGCAGTCGGCGTACTGATCGGGGCGTGTTCGACTACTTCCTCTACGTGCGCGAGTCTTCTTCCGCTGCATCCGCGCGTCGAGGGTAACGATCCATGGTCCCCTACTTACATGTTGATCCTGGGTGTGCGCGAAAATTTTGATTTTCGGCTAGCGTAGCCTGCGCGTTTCCCTTCACTGAAGTGCCTTCAGTAGGCGCTTCACCTTCCCGCCGGGAGGATTTCTCTTTCTTTTGCTCCTCCGCGAGCCAGCAACGAGCCCTAGCTTGATGTGCTGCGCCGCGGAGATATGTAATCAGGCCTAAGATCCTTTGAATGAAAATCTTTTGGGAAATCCGCACGCCTTCATTCAGTTTCTTGCTTCAATCCTGAATCCGCAATGACATTGCTTCATCCGAGTAGTTAGGACGGCATGCTTCCAGACCGGCGCTCAACGCATACGCGGACCTCTCAGCAGGAATCACTCGGCCACCCGAGTGGTTATCCGAGTCCTTCTCGAAAAGGCTACATCCAGCGCTAGACAAAGGCTCGGCCCAGAATGAGAAACGCTGCCCGTTGCGATAAATTAGGAACAGGGGAACGAAATTGGTTCACCTCGCCCACTTTTTGCGCCAGTCTTTTAGTCTCTCTCCCAGCGAACTCCTCCGCTAGGGTTCTGCTCCATCGCAACCTCCGCCGCCACCGTCTCTGATCTACAATGGCTCCCCCATCTCCCGCTGCCTGAAAGATAACCAAGAGCGGCAAGGAGTGGATGAAGTCGATTACGACCGAACGGAGGCTGCAGAAGTTTGTCTCCATCGGCGTACTCCCAAGCGAAGAATTCCTCGCATGGCGCCTTGCCGCCGGCGTGTCCTGCCCCACCCCTCGCTCCGATAAGGTAGTGGTCTTCGAGTCCTTCCTCCGCGGCTTCGGCCTCCCTTGCTCTCCTTTCTTTCGGGGATTACTGCATTTTTACGGGATCGAGGTCTCTGATCTGAACCCCAATTCCATCTTTCAAATTGCAATTTTTGTCCATATCTATGAGGCTTATCTCGGGATCGCCCCTCACATCGATCTCTTTAGATATCTTTATCTCCTCAAACCTTTTCTCAACAAGAACTTTCCCAAAGCCGCCGGCGGCGCGGGATTTCAACTGCGGGAAGGGGCCAGGAAATCTTATTTTGAGCTTCCTCTTAGAACCTCCAACAAGGGTTGGCACTCAGAGTGGTTCTACTGCGTCAATTCTCCTCCAGTCCTCCCCTCATTCTCCGGAGAGTGCCCCACGGTTCACCCCTCCCGGTCTTCTCATCTCGCCGATGGCGAAGGAAGCCAAGTGAAGGAGCTCCTCGTTCTCCTCCATAGACTGAAGTCTACCGGGCTGACCGGCATTGGTGTGGTCTGGAACTATACCCAGCGCTGTATCCATCCCATCAAGGAAAGGGTGCATCTCACCTTCGATTATTTGGGGCCCCAAGATGCCACTCGGGGGACTGAAGACCCGATTTCGCAGAAAGAAATCGTCAGCCGAGTGACTGAGCTCTTCGCCCCGGGCTCAGAAATAGTCCACTCAGATTGCAGGGGCGCCTATCGCTTATCATATCTTCGTCTAGCGGTAAGTAAAAGATTCTTTTCAACTCAACGGTGGTTTTCCGAAACGTAATCATAATCATTTCGATCTGATCTTTATGTAGGGGCGCGCAGCGTTCTTCTCGACCTATCCAGTCCCGGAAGCCCCGAGCCACAAGGAGGCACCGTGCAAGCATCCTGCAAAGGACTCGGCCGATGTTCCTTCCACTAAGAAAGGCAAAGGGGTCACCCCAAGGGACTCGGATGAAGATGATGATGACGATGACGTGCCGCTCCTGCGTCGCCACCGCCCAGCCCCGAAGCCGTCTTCGGCTCAAGCCGAGCAGCCACCAAGCCCTCCGTCTCCCCGATCCGCTAGCCCAGGGGCCGCGTCGAAGGCGAAGAAGCCCTCCAGCTCCTGCCCGAGTGATTCGGGCATCCAAATTGGATTCAAGTTTCGGTCATCGCAAAGGTATCCCCTCGCAATTCCATCCCTTCGCAATTTCGTAAAGGAAATAGTGTCTTGAAAAAGTCTCCGAATGTTTATAGGAAGCCTTTCATGGATGATACGCCAAGCGACCCTGGCACAATGACGCCAGCTCCGATGCCTCCAAGGTCTGATCACCAAGCCGAGGCCCAATCAGCAGGGGACTCGACTTGGTGCGCCTCACCTCGCCAAGACTCTGGCCCATCTCTTGCTACTCTCCAATCCTCGCCGACAAAGGGGAAAATCCCGGCCCCAGCTCCGGAGAGCTCAGAACCGAAAATTGAGGAAATTCCTCGCCCCTCCGCCAAAGCTCACACTCCACCCCTTCGACTGAAGTGGAGGAAGGAGATGGAGGGCTACGAGGTCGACGACGGGAAGGAGGCCGAAGAATGGGAAGTGTTGGAGAATATGGCAAGAGCTAAAGCTGAGATGTACAAGGTAAAGCTCCTTTTACGCCTTGAATCCCTGCTTTGCATAAGGGAGTCCCACTAATCTCCCTCCGTTTTCCATGCAGCGCATGAAAGAGAGGTCGAGGAAAAAGACCCAGTGCATGCACAGAACAGTGGGCGAGCTAAAGTCTCGCGATGAGTTTGACAATGCATTATATGCGGTTAAATCACAATACCATGGCAGGATCGAAGAGCTTCAACAAGAGAATACTGAACTCCGATTCCGCCACGTAGAAGAGTCCAACACCATCCGATGTATAGATCCCGAACAGTGCTAAACTTTTATAGAAAGAATACTCCTTGGATGATAGCCTTTGAAACTTGCCTTCGAATACAGCATTGGAGGCGAGGCAGAAGGCCATGGAGGACGAAGTCTTCCAAGCCAGTACTAAAGTTGAGAAGTGGGCAAAAGAACTGGAAGGTTACTCTCCACCACTGACTCTCCCTGGCTCAGCCTCACTGAAGTCCGAGTGATTTGTAATGGCCGACTGGTTGTGCAGAGTACCGGCAGAAAACCAGGGCACAATTGCAAGTTTTGGATGAAAAAGTGAAGTCTGCATGTTGAGACCCATGTGGTGGGTCCCCTTGTGTTGTGATGAATATATGTGACGGGTTTGATTTTGAAGTGCTTTGAGTTGCATTTGGTGAAACGGGCATGAGTTGAGTGTCTGGCGGACGTTGTCTGAAGCCGACTGGACATGTCAAGTAGTGATGGGTTTCCCCGAGAGTTTCGATCGGACGATGTCCGATGGTGTTTTGTCTGCGCTGTCTTGAGCGTGAGTGAACGTGTTGTTGAGCTTGGGTCGTGTCAGGGGGACACGTGTTGTTGACCTTGCCTTTGGATGATCTTGTGATGTGCTAACCTTGCAGGAGAGGTAAGATGTTTGGCTTTGGTATATGTTCACCTCTATGATGTAGGTACCGGTGGGTTCCGGGCTGACGCTTCGCGGGGACAGCTGGAGGCTGGTGCGTCCGGAGGCGTGCAGGCGACCGGATTCAGAGACCTGGCGGTCACATGAGGTGGTGTACACGGGAAGCTTCACCTATGTGATGGAGGTATCGGCGGGTCCGTGGCTGACGCTTCGCGGGGACAGCTGGAGGCTGGTGCGTCCGGACGCGTGCAGGCGACCGGGTTCGATGACCTGGCAGTCACATGAGGTGGTGTACACGAGAAGCTTCGCCATGGTAAGGAGTCCGAGGCAGCTGGAGGCTGTGGCGTCGGTAACCATGGTGGCGAAGCTGGTGTCAGTCTGGTGGGCCCAGGCATGGGCTAGCGACCGAGGATGCTGCGCGGTAGGTTTTGGGTTAGCCGGTATCAAAACCCTGGTTCGGTTCTGGTTACCCGGTGGTAAAACCTTGTTCGGTTCTGGGTTATCTGGTGTGTGAGAAACCCTGTCAGGTTCTGGGTTAGCCCATATCAAAACTTTGGTTCGGTTCTGGGTTACCCGGTGGTAGAACCCTGTTCGGTTCTGGGTTATCTGATGTGTGAGAAACCCTGTCAGGTTCTGGGTTAGCCCGTGGAAAACCCTGGTTCGGTTCTGGGTTAGCCGGCGTGGTTAAAACCTGGAGGTTACGGGTTAGCCTCTGCGAGAAACCCGGTGCGGGCCCTGCGTGGCTCGGTACCGAATATTCCCGGGATACCGGAATATTCTCGGAAATATTCCCTAGGATGGCTATATAAGGAGAGGGGGTTGAGACTTGGGAATTAACTCCACCACTATGTAGCCCTAGGTGAGAGGTGTGAGGAGAGGGGAGAGAGGGGTCTCCCCATGGTGTGTTATGGTGGAAACAAAATAGCTGAAATAAATATCCAGGAAAATATTCTCCAAATATTTTGTGCGTTCTGTGTTGAGTGTTCATCCAATTTTTGAGAGAGAAAAATTAGAAAAGGAAAGGGAAATTCCAAACCGTGGTGCATGCTCCTGTGTTCGTCCCCTCGTGTGCGTGCGTGATCCACGAAGAGAGAGAATAAGCACCTTGTTCCTTCCAATGGCCATCGTGGCTGCAAGTTTCAGATCCAGGGAGAGCGTTGCATACTGCTGTGCTTTTCCCACCTCATGAGAGAGAAATCCTCCCATCTGTTCATCCCGCACCACACAGAGAGAGTGAGATCGAGGGAGAGAAAGGAAGAGACCGTAATCCTAGAGATTGAGGGGGATCTGGAGAGAGATTGAGGGGAAGGAGGAGACCGTGGCCTCTCAGCTCCATGGCGCTAGCAGCAGACTGGAGAGGCGGCGCGAAGGGAGCGCCTCGGCTCCCCAGCGGCCGGCGACTGGGCACAAGGCGGCGCACGGCATTCCTGTCCCCAGCCCAGCGCCAACCACGAGCTCTGGCTTCTAAGTCTGGCGGCCCTTCACGGCGGTGCTCCGGCAACAACTCCGGCAAGCCGTTCCAGCAAGATGGTGGCATTCCTCAGCGCACGCGTATATCACAAGCTCCGGCGACCAGATCCAAGACGGCGTGTCTCCAGAAGGCTCCCCATGGCGTGATTCTTCTTTGGCCTAGCCCAAGTCAGATCTGGGACGGCAGCCTACACCACAAGATGGGGGCCGACAATGCTTGGCCGCAAGGAGCCTGAGGCGTGCTCCTCCGGCGTTCCAGGGGCAGTCCAACGGCATCGGCTGGATAGGATGGAAGGGCACGGTGGCGGTTCTGTCAGCGCTGTGATGGGGGCGGCTACGCCTAGTGTTCTATGTTTTGTCTAAGAGAGCATTGTTGGCATGGGAGAAGAGGGTGTGTTCGGTTGAGAAAAAAAAAGGGGAGGTCATTGGGGTGATGTTGATCGAAAAAGTGTTGGGCTCCTAATCACCCCCCTCTAGTCGCCGATCTCGGTCCTTCACTGCATATGAACTCCGGGATCGTGCTCTAGTAGGGATAGCTCCAACGCTCCAGTACCTTTTCCCCAAAGAAGAGCTGTCGTCCGATGCTGATATCTTCGTGGCGCGCCTTGACGATATTCCTGCGCGGATCAAGACCTTCTCGCAGGAGGCTGCAATGACATGTACTAGCCAAGGCCTAGCAATTGCAAAATCAAACTACCCCCGCCTGGACCTCGAGGCCGTGAAGGAAGGATTCGCATGCATCGTGGAAGAAGCCTGTGCCTTGCTGAAAGAAGTTCACCCAACAGCCGCTGATCTGGCCAAACACTTAGATTTGTAGATATATGTGATGTCCAAACGCTTGGTTGATCCTCGATACTTGTGATCTTATTTATCCGAGTATTTCGCTTTTATCCGCCTTCATGAAACGTGTCTGCCGACTGATCCAGCCCCCGAGTGCTAGGAATTAGCACTTGGCTTTCTCCCTAAGCACCAACGAAGTGGCTGAACGTTGTCTTTGGCAAGTATGATCGCCATTACTCAAGAATTTTCAAAATACCCAAATTTGACCAGCATATGTAAAGAGAAAACAACTTTTATTGATGAGATAGGGTGCGGTTGACTCCGCACACTATTTAGTGTAGCCCCCGACTTACTGCTTAGTCGTTTACGGCCAAGTAGCAAGTCAGAAAAAAGGATACTAAGTACACAACGCATGAATACAAGATTCTAAGAGTAAAAGCGACGTAGCTGCTCGATGTTCCAGGTATTAGGCACTTCCGATCCGTCCTCGTGCTTTAGCCGGTAAGCCCTCGGGAGAGTCACTTCATCAATCACATAGGGGCCTTCTGTTGACACCCAAATTTGGCAGAAAATTGGATATTCAGAGAAGGCCGAATATGTCGGAATTATTGGGCCAAATTGGGATTAGGCTTTACTGAAGAAGAAAGAATACATATTGCAGAAAACGATGAAGACGACTTCGGAAGAAATACGATCGGATCAAAGACAGCGCGGAAGGATAGGTCGTCTCGGTATCGGCTTTGTAAACACTATAAATAGGGTTTTAGGGCCTTGTAGAAAAGGGATCTACGACTCAATACACAAAACTCTCTCGAACCCGATCGACTCCGTCGAAAGGCTTCAACTCGCAGGTACAGCTATCTCGATGGGATAATCGATTCTCTCCTTGTAACCCGTGTGCATGGCTGTATCAATTTGATCTCATGTATGCAAACCATGTTAGACTGTCTCGGGATTTACCGATCTTTAACATGTTCTCGCATATTGCACTGTCTCGGTTTAATCGATCTGTAATATGTGTTTACCTTGCAATGCCGATTATCAAATGTCTTGCATGTTTTTCCCTGAATCTGATGTATGCGACTGTCTCGTTAAATCGATCTTGCGTACCCCTTGTTTAGGGTCTGGTATGTCCAGATGTTTGCCGATTAGTATTGTGTTATCAATCAGTCTTAAACTGATAAACCGATTTGTTAGTTCATATCTAGTCTCGGATTTGAATACTGTCTTGGCCTGACCAATCTATTCGATCTATTTCTCTGATTTGATCTAATACTTCGATTTAAAGGCTTAATACTGATATTAATAAAAATACCAAAAAGAAACAGGATATATATATAAGTGCTTATTTGAATCTATTCGCTCTATCGGGTTTCAAGCCGATAGATAGATCTCGTAATCGGATTGTTTAGAGCCGATTACAAATAACCTGATCTGGCTAAAT